>JAQGAY010000546.1:0-25086 GCA_034698085.1 Polydesmus angustus | reverse complement strand
GTAAGCTTACTGTAGGTACTTAAACCAAAATAATTTTGTGTTACTGTATTTCTTTTCACGTTTAATAAATGTTTGGCATTGCTGTGTCACTTTTTTTAAACGTTAATTCACTGCGATAACTGTTCGAAAAGTTTATGAAATTGTGATTTTAGGTTAATTCAAACGGGCAATTTGTTTCTAAAAACTGAATTACGTGCTGTAGTAACATAACAATACGTGTGGAGAAATTTGTTCCCAGAGCACCCTGAGAATGGGTTTATTTTCATCAGACATTCTGCGGAAAACTTTCATTGGGGAAGTGGCAGCAGTTAAAATCACCGCGATCCAGCGCATTTAACGGTTATTGTAAAACTTGATATGAGTTCCATAACAGCTTCAATAGTACTGTTATTCAAAGTGCAGTAACAGTTCTTTATTTAGAATAAAATGAATAATATTGGTCTACTTTATTTTTTGCCTTATAATATCGATTGAAATGTAAAAATCTAGTCTTAAGAGATTCTTGCCACCTATTGATATTACTTGTGTAATTAATAAAATTTTATAAAGTTCAATTAATTTTTTTTTAATGTTTAGAGTTTTTTATATTAACCTTGATTTTTCTTCATTCAATTTCACGAATTTAGTGGTCATATGAGTTTGACGATGAGCGCTAAAATGGGTTTGGACTCTTCTTTTATTTCATCAAAACGTTCGGATGACGAAAAGTATAAAAAAAAAACCGAGAAGAATTCATCTAAATTGAACGATATTGTAGCTAATTGATTTTGATGTTGACAGCGGCGCCGTAATTTCACAAATGGAACGACGTTATCAGGTGGAAACGAGGTACAACAAACTACACGATGAATTGAAAGCCCTAGTAGAGACCAGGAGGAAATTACAGGACGAAAGTCTGGGTATATTTGGAACTTTTATTAAAAAGTAAACGCGAGTTTTATTTTTTCATCTTTTTTTTCTGGAGATTAGATTATATCGTGCAATCGAGATGTAAATATTTGGAGATGGAGGAGGTGAAGAAAAAGATTAAGTCAGATGGCGAAGAGGCGAATACTCAAGAGGAAGCCAGGTTTCACATTTAATAATTTAATTTTTTCTTATAAAAATGAAGCTTTAAACCAAGTATTTTTTTAAGGTGGCAAGCATATTTGAAGAAGGGTGTTCGAGTGCACCTTATAATCAGCAGATTATTCGAAGAGTTGCTCATGTGTAGTCAGCTGGACTGGTACAATATACCCGAATTGAAAGCCAGGTTCTTTAAGCTGAAACGAGGTTTACAACTGGATAACATTAAGTAGGCTCCGTTGGGTTCAGTGGGTATAGTAGCGGATCGGAGGAAATGATTTTTCTCCGTCATCGTTCACGTCTACGATCAGATCCACTTCAGTCGTTCCGTTTGAAAGATCCAGAAGTTTTAGCATCCTATGAATTTTTTAACTTTTAATTATAGCATCCTATGAAATTTTAACTTTTTATTATAGCATCCTATGAATTTTTAACTTTTAATTATAACATCCTATGAATTTTTAACTTTTAATTGTAATTTTAGAACTTCCAATTTCATTGCGCGTTATAGATCGAGGTTCCATGATTTTGACTATAACATGAATTATACAACTTACTTTTGCTCCATTTTTGTATTGTATATCGGAATAAACGACATGAAGACAATCTTAGTTCCTTGAATAACTGTATCCACTGTTATTCCGTATTTATCCTTTAAAATAAATTTAAGTTAATTTCAGTAAAACAGTTGAAAAGTAAAATACAAAATATACATGTACAGTAATATAATATTCAGAGCGGTAATAACCAAAATCTGGACTTTTTTTTACGGGTATTTTAGATCTATTTAATAGCAGAAATACTGTATAACATTTTCGGGGTTTTGTCACGGTGTTTCTTGGGATTTAATAAAATTATTGCTATACTAATTATGATTACATTTTCAGGATTTTGTTCTCCAGACTTTCCTTAATCAAAGTTTTACATTATTTGGTCAGGATACTTTTCTTTTTAGGTTTTGCCAAGTTTGGCGGTTAAGTAAGATTTTTGGGTTTTCAGGTATTTTAAGACCCGATTTTAGGAGATCGGTAATTACAGTACCAGGAAAGTAGTTTAGTTTCTAAATCTTAGTCAAAATATTTAAGATGTTTTTTTTTAGTTAAAATTATGGATTTATTATACTGTATATTGATTATTTGGGCTCTATTTTTGTTAGGATTGGCAATTTACTTCAATTTTTTACTCAGGTATTTTGGTTAGAAGTTCCGTATGGTTTAGATAGATTGTAAATTTTGATCTATTTGGATTTAGTATTTTCTGAGTTATATTAGGTTATTAGTTCTGACCTTGACAGCATTTATGAAGTCCTGCAAAGTGAAGTCCTGGTGTCCTTGCACGTTCCACTTATCCCACAAAGTGAACCGATGCCCGCTCCTATATATAAACCAACCCAATTAGTTTACACTTAATTTTAACTTGGAGAAATGAAACCTCAAAGTCTGAACCGGAGCTGGAGCAGGTTCAGCGAAGATGAAGGAAGAGAGTGCCAAATTGAGAAAGCAGTTCTGGTGTGTTTCTCTGGAACTTTTCTGCACCAGTTTAACCAGTTCGATGGTCAAGAGCCCGGCGATGGCAGAAGTAGTGGTGATAATGGCGGGGATGATTCTTCCAGCAATTTGTCTAATACTGTCTTTCGGAACTGGATCGATCCCGTACATAACAGCGCGAAGATTCTGAAAATATAAGTGCAGTACAAAGCATTATTTTGAGATAAATGATCAACCAGTGTTGCACTAAAAAGTTTTTTTTGGTCCTACCGCTGTGGATGTAATGAAATCCAGGTGTCCCATAACCTCATCGTCTTTATCAAACTCTTGAGGTTTCCCTTGACTGAAATCTGCTTCAAAGTTAAATTTAGATGTTTTAGAATTACCTTTTAATGCGGAAATATACCTTGCTGCAACGCGAGATTTAGTAACTCCATCGAACTTTTAGCATCCATTTCTTGGTCTTCTACTTTGCGAACATCTTCGGCCATTAATTCGAAATCAGTTTCTACTTTCTGAACGAAAAAACCTCTTTAAAACTCCAAAATTATAAATTAACTACAGTAGTGGCATTCTCAAGGCGATTGCTTTTCTCTAATTTAATTGCTAAATGCTTTTCTTAAAGAGTTTAATAATTATTATGTTCGTATCCTTGTTTTCTATAAACTAGTTGTTCTTTAGCGCACCTCTTGAAAAATGCCACTGCAATCAACCTCACTTTAGTATTATCAGGAACGAAATCTGGAATGTTAAGACTTTGAATTGTTTCTAGTATAAATTTATCCGTTAAATTCTGAATAAAATAAAACAGTTAATATTATTTTATATTTGTGCAAATTTTCCCATTTCTTACATCTGCTTGAATTCCCCAAGAGACGGCCAAAAGTTTAGCGTAAGAAGAAATAAATGCTAAATGCCTACAAAATAAAGTTCAAGATTTGTAAAATAAATAGTTTCAGTTTTTAAGAGTTACGTTGGATCTCGACCGTCGAAAGAAATTGGCGTAGGAGGAAGTCTGCTATTGTTCCAAAACGGATCTATAAGTCAAATAAATTATTATAAGTATACAACAGAATTTTTTTTCCTTTGTAAAAAAATGTGGAACCTCCGTTTTCGCGTTTCGTCTCCAAGGGAATTTTATACATTAACTGTTTAGCGTTATGGTTGAAAAATTTCTCGAACTTAAACCTCGCCATATGCAGGCAGTGAACCCAGCACTTAGGTCGACATTTCGTGGCTTTTTTAAGCCATCCGATTAAACTCGATATAGATTTCAGGTATTCGTCGCCTAAACGATCGCCTGAACTCTGAAGTAAAAATAATAATAAAAAAAATTATAACAATCCTTTATTAAGATAATAAATAAAAGTTATACTTTCAAACTCGATTCCAAAGTAGAACGCGAATTTTCAAACTTTTGGATCATGCTTGGGATTTGGAAAAATTGTTTCTCAAACTAAAAACAAATAGTTTTAAAACAGAAAATCGAGGTTTGTTTGTTAAAATTCTCACTTTATCTCTGGCCCATTGAATTGTGTGGTTTATTGAAGTGGGAAACGATTTGAGAGTACAATACGGAACTTCTTCATCCACAGGATCAGACTGACACAATCGGAATTAAAATTACTTAAGTTTAACCCACTTTAATTTATAATACCTGACTCGTGTACGATTCGGTAGAATGAGGGACGATAACCTGAACGTGCCCTTTGGTACCAAACGTTCCAGACTCTAATAAAGGCAGACAATTGTCCACGCAACGTCTGTCGTTTGCAAACTTGATTTACATAACTATTATGATTAAACTTAGTGATTTAAACCTGTCGAGATATCTTCTTCCTTCAATGTTATCTAATGCAGCAATGATTATGTCTTTGTCTTGGAAAAAAGCGTCGTTGAAGAACAATCCGCTCTCGGGATTAACTGATAAACATTAAAATTATGTTAATATTCAAGCTTTTTAATATCAAAATTCATGAAATACCTTTCGAGTTTAAAGCCTGAATCTTCACATCTAAAATTATGAAATTTATCAATCATCAATTTGCTAAAAATTGATTAAAGGGGAACTAAATTTCAGCATTTCCGAAAAGCAAAGACATGCAGCTTTAATTTTGCAAAAAAATGTATAGTACATTTATTTTAAAATATATTTATGAAAACACCCAACAAGTTCAATACAATTATCGTACATTAATATAATCTAATTAAAAAATCTATTAAAAAAATTCCTTTATCAATAGGCAATAAAAAATTTTAAAAACTTTTCTAAAAAATGTTAACTTCCAAAAAAGAAGAAATTAAAAATAAGCCCAATGGTACTACGGTATTAAAAATCATACTAAATTTTCTATAAATATCAACATGTGAAAAATTGAAAACGTAAAGAACCAAATAAGAAAAGAAGCACCTAGAAACAAAGACCTTAATATCCTAAAGGAAAACCTTACTAATTCGTATGAAAAAACTTAAACAAATGATAATTTTCTGTAACATTTTCAACACTTATAGCAGCAGCTGAAAACCACCACTTTACAGAAATTATCTTTTACCTGGACAGAATCTCTGCACGGATTCAGCAGCAGCCACACTTTTGGGCATCTTCATTTATAAATAATTGTTATTTCAATATCTTTCAAATAGAAAATAGTATTTTTTTTACCTGTAAGTTTCTATTTCGAAAGAGAAATTGACGCGACAAATTCGACTTTTCAACAAGATCATTGTCAGTAATAGTGATCTACAATATAAACAAATTAAAAAATAATACAAAACTGGGGGAAGGTGGAAATCCACCAACTTGCCGCATTTTCGGAACCAATTTTTAACAGAGCCAAGTTTTTTAACATCTCACAGCCTATTGCTCCGCAACCAACCTAAAAACAATTACCAATTAAAAACAATTTTTTAAAAGTTACAAAATGTTTAAATTACCATAAACACTTTGACAGATTTTAACAAATTAGATAATTCATCGCCAAGACAAATGTTGACCAAATCCGAGGAAGATCTAAAAAAAAAGGATTTTTTTCGTATTGCAATTAATATACTGTACATTATACTAGAAATTATAATACCTATTAGAATTCGATTTCTCTTGAACCACGTCAGCTGCGCTAAAGTTAAACTTAAATAAACAAATAAAAATTCAATTATTATGACCTAAACTAATCTCAAAAATAGCCTCAATCTGATTTAGCAAGAATTTTCAATAATGTAGTTAATCTTTAAAATGTCAATCTACATGTATTTTTATTAGTGTTTCTATATTTTGGAATGTTTGCTTAATGGCCATAATGTTATAACTAACAGTGAGTAATAAAACTAAAATAAATGTAACAAATTAAAATATGTTGAAATTATAGTAAATTCAAAATTTCTGGTGAATTAGAAAACGAGTTAATACATGTACAATTACCCATTGATTAATTGGAATGTATTTGTTGGTGACTCCTTTGAGAACTTCCTGAGCCGTCACTCCTCCCATAAAAGCAGCCAAAGGATGGAAAACTCCAGAAGCACATCTACAGATGGTGTTTAAAAGTTCGACGTAACAGCTGATATCAAAATTCTGTAACTAAACAAATTTCACGTTGATATCTGTAAACTCCAATGCCGTATAACGTACCTGATAATTGTTTTGAAAAATCATCTCGTGCACCAAGTCAAAGAATTTTTTCTGATCGAAAACATTTTCTAACAATGGAAGAGATCCAAATTTAAGAAGATAGGAATGAAGAGCCAGGAGAGCGCAATGACATATATAGGTTACCTAAAAGCAATTTAAAAATGTGAAGTCAAAATATAAATGATTAGAATCGTATTGAAGTGTTACATTAACAGAATCTTTAGCCTCAGTAAAAGTTGGTTGGCGCAATTGCTTTTCTAAAGGTTCCTAAATAAAAATAATGTTAACAAAAAAAAACACTTTTAATAAATTTCACAAAACTGTTTAAAGTATGACTCTGTGAGGTCTTTTTATCACTTCAAAACATATTTTCACTGGTTAGAAATTTGATTTTACTTTTAAATCCATATTCGCTCGTTTTACATTCAACTACTTACATCTATTTTAAAATTTTAACAGTCTTTCACTTTAAAAAAAAAGTATGACTAAGTGTTCCATAGTCAAAACAACTTTATCATCCAAATAAAAACAAACAAAAAAATGTATGGTAATTAATATTTCACTCAAACATTAAAAGCAATTAAAATATTCATTCTGAAAATTGGCTTCAAAAAATAAAAACAAGTATCTAATTAGTGAAAAAGTGTTTCGAATAAGTTATTTCTCATTTTTGTCAGCGATACATAACTATAATTTTACTATTAAACTTACAGAAACTATAGTGAGTCGTTTTTTGCTTTTTTTAAACATCCCACAAGCTCTTGAATTGTGCAAGTGACAGTCGTCGTGTGGATGATTCACTTGAAACGAGTTCAAAGATGCTGAAGTAACTTTATGAGGCAAGTTGTTTAAGCAGGGAAATTGTGCGAGATTGTGAAAAGTCACCGAGTCTCCAACTTCCAAATTGTGCCTCATATTTTCTTCCACAATCACTATAACCACGTCATCGTTCTAAAAGAAATAAATAGATAAAACTAAAAAATCCTTTCATAAAATAGTGTCGTCAATCGAAATGCACTTTTAGTAAGCTCGAAATGTGCCGCGATTCGTGTTGCTCTCCGTCCACGTCAAACACTTCGTGTTTATCCCCAAAATCGGTAAAACAATAACTTAAAATTCCGAAACAGTCAGCGGAAATAAACTACAAAAAAATAAGCATAATACTACCATCAAAAGTGACTTTTTTTTTCATGAGTAAAACGAACCTTTATACTGGGATTCGACTGCCTACAAATTTCGTTTATAATTATTTGATCATCGAACAGCATTTCTGTTAAAACTACACACTGAAAGTATATAAAAAAAAATAATTCAGAAAATCAAAAAGCTACATTTAACTTAAAACTAAATTAGTCCGACGAATAGCTGCTCATCACTAAACGTTAATAAATGAAACAAGCCAAACATAGTCTTTTTTTAATACGAAAAATCGACGCGGCTATAATCTAGGATTTCAGAATTAATATTATTGTTAACCTGAAAATGTTTAACGAATGTCCAATCAGAAACTTTATCTGTAATAACTTGAATATCGACGTTGGGGTTCATCTCTCGCATTTCTTTTAAACTTCCAATAACTCTGAAACGAAAAAATTATTAGACAAAACAAAAAGAGTTTCGATCGAAAACGAGAGAACCTGTTGTTTTTACTGACGGCATTTCTATCCAAAAAAAAATTGAAGCTCAAATCAGACGTTGTGGCTATTTTACAGTCATGAATTGTGAGTTTTTCAACGCCAGTCAGAATGAGATTCTTCGCAATTTCCACCCCTAAAACTCCGAATCCGTGAAGGTAAACAGAACAACGGGATAAGCTGCGCTGAGCCTCCGAGCCCAGAACATAGCGCTGACGACTTATTACAACAAAAACAACCGTTAATTGTGGTCTCACCATGATTCATTATATGAAATAATTAATTACCTATACTTTATGTCGTCCATTCCGTACAAATTTATACTTCAAAATTATGAACAGTCAACTTGCTTTCAACTTTTTCTCGTTCTCATTTTCACCGCGCAAACACAACAGCGCCATCTAGCAATCAGTTTGGCAACTCAATCACAAAACCGCGTAAATCAATTTTTTATTTAATAAAAAAAAAGTTTAGCAGTGCTTTTTATTCATATTATGCGAAATGGTTAGCATAAAAATGACGATAACTGATATTTAATATTTTCTATTACCGAAACTAATTCACGGCGAAAAAAAAAAAGAAATAAAAATTTTCATTAGAAGCATAATAATCCAAAATAATGTAATAACGTTCACTAATAATTATGTAAACAAACGAAAAAAATAATAAATAAAAGATCACAATCATATTCTCGTTGTAAATTACTAAACAATTATTTTTTAAACCCAGTTGGTTTCAAGAAACTAGAAAATCTAAAGCTTTATCTCTGTCGTTATTGAATTGTTGCAAAGCGTTTTTGATGGAAGGATCATCAAAACCGAGGTCTCGGAATTGAACTAGCAGGCGGAGATATTCTTTCGTCTGAAAAAATATACCATGAACGATTGAATTAAAAATATTTAGTTATAAAATTATACCTGGTTTTCGTTGTGCTTGTGTAGAATAAGAGCATTTCCTGCGTCTTGTGGATCGTAGCCAAAATCCACCATAGTTTGAACTGCACACAAGTGTTCGATCACCTTCAAATTGAATATTTTCACACGTTAATTTCGTAACAAACATAATACCTAATAATAATAGTCCATTTCAAAGTTAAACTTTTTCGAAGATTTTTGCCGAAATGCTCATCTTTAAGTAAAGTTTCAACTCATAACCTTTTATCTTTGAAAGTCAAGTTCAAAAACCTTTACCTTTGAAATGAACTAAATTTAACAAGTGCAATGTTAATAAATAATAGTTCCACCCCAAAACATAAACAATGCTTCTATAAATCTAAATATCTACGGGATTTTGGAATCACTAACCTCGTCGGTTATCCAGTTTAGCTAATCGGTTCAGAAATATATTATTTACTTCAAGTGAACATTCGCTTCAAACCGATTTTTATTTTTTCTTCATAAGGTGCAAAAAAAAACCTTTTATAAGAATTACCTTTTTATCGTCGGTTCCAAAATGTTGTACCGCTAAAACCACTTGACTTCTAGAGAATCCCATTTCCGTTATGTGATCAACCAACTTCTGGAATTCAGGGTGTAAATCTCGTTCAGGGACAACACTCACTTCGTCACGTCTCGTCTATGTAAATCAAAATCGTGAAATAAATTATTTTTAAAAAATGTATTTATTTATTGTCATTTTTAAGTTTTTTGACATTCTCAAAATAATCAAAGTTTTCATAATTTTGTGGAAGTACCTGTTCGAGCACACTCTTGGGTCTCCCAGCCAAGTTCTTCTTCTCGTTCTCGGCCGAGATAGAGGTTCCGATCTCCTTAAGTAAGTCCGGAGTGCTGTGCGAGTTCCGGAGCGGAGTAGACGCGATCGAGTCATCGCTAGCACTGGACTTCAACTCATGATAGTTCACTGCTTCTCCCTGCAAATTCAGAGAAAACTGCGTCCAGGAGTTCGAACCGGAAGAGACGAAAGAAGAGGGCATATCGTTCTGCAACACTGACTTCAATTCCTCCATATCGTTCAGGGTCTTGAGCGCCATGCTATCGAAAGGACTAGACTCGGCCTCAAAGTCTTCCAGGTTTAACTTACACGTCATCGTCACGTCCGGTTTATCCGAAACGTTGTGAGTGGAAGGTACGGGTTGCAGGATGGAATTGGGTTCCAGAGAAGACAAGAGCGAGGAGGACATGGACGACTCCGCTTTCACTTCCGCCTCGCTCTTCTCCGAGTTCCCGTTTTTCGTAGTCGACGTTTCGACGGCGGAATTTTCTTCGCCTCCGGAACGCGTAAACTCTTCGATCGTCGAAGCTAGTTTTTCAGTTCGCGCGTTTTCAACCTCGTCGCGAGTTTTCTTTCTCATCGCACTCGATTCCAAAACATTCTTCTCCAACGAAAAATCGTACTACGCGAGAAAATAAAACCAAATGAAATTTAAAAAGCACAAATGATATGTAAGGAACTGTTGTCGCAACGCTAAGAATGCGGGCACCCTAACAATTTATAAAATCAACCAAATAAACATTGAAAATAAACACCAAATCTTTGAAATTAGCCACTACATGTACAGTAATTTCGAATAACTTCGAAATAAGTAGGTCCCTATCCATTGCAATCATGATCACAAGTTCCTCAACATCTTGACTACCTTACCCGGTAATTTTAAATCCATTTTTGATTATTATTTTCGAAACAAACATTAAATAACACCTTTAATAAATTCCCGTAATTTCTTAAAAGATTTATCTGGAATATTAGAAATGGTGCCTCATTTCCTGCGATTACAACATTCACAGCCGAGAAATGCAAGAAACCTCTTCGTTGAGCAGTTCCACCGGACAATGATGCTGGTAACTCAGCGGCAAAGTGATCTAAAGAATTGCAAATAGTAAACATCAATGTCATAAAAATTAAAAATTACTGTGACGAATATGGAGTCACATTTTGAAATCACATGACAAAATGGAAACTTCATAATAATTATTATATACCTTTCTGGGTGGACGAAACTTTTCACTAATTTTGACTGGAATACCATCTAAATAACTATGAGCTATTTTTCATTTCAAAATATTGTTGCGTACAAAATAATTATTAATAAATCAATGAAAGCATTTGAATGAATGATTCTTACCTGGAAAATTTCCGTCCCTTTTCACCGGGTAAGCCATTATCATTATAAATCGTAGAAATAAAAACCTTTTACTTTACTTTCCAACAAAATTTAAATTTATTCATAATTACATTTGTTTCTGAAGATTATTAATTCATATCACAAAAACATAGAACAACTTTTACCATTTGTGCCTAAAAGTATACTCTATTCCAAGATTAAACGAGTGGGCACTTGAACACCTTCTTCCAATAATAATTAATCACGGCTGCCATTTTGATAGTTTTAACCGCCACCCATATACTTAACTACGCATGTTTTATTTTAAAATGGCTGCGATATCGAAATCGAAAGTGTTATAATCTTATTATTATTTTGGCGGAGTGCGGAAGTTATTAATTACGAAGCTTTGATGACGTTCCTTTTAAAACGCCCCTAGCGGTCGTCATGTAAACTCGCAAACCACTAAAGAACCGGTACAGTATTATTTTGTAAAAATTAAAAACGTTGTTTAAAATAAATGTTGATTTCAAAAAATCAATTTTTTACCGGAGCATTTAATGAAGGTTTGTTAACACCAGAAAAAATGATAAATAGATTTGCTCTTCTATAATTTTGCAGCAACCGAGTATTGCGGTTATGCCAAAACAAGGGGGAGTTTCTTAATTTTAATATTACCGGCATGGAAAAAAAATTTAATACGGTACACAATCTTTACAGAATTAATAATTATTAAAAAAAAAATTATTATGGAAATTTTAATAAAAACAAATTTAATTTTTTTAAATAGAAAAACTAAATAGAAATGTATTAAACACCGGATTTCGGAGCGGATGTTTCTCGATTAGCCAAATGTTTATTATTTAAGCATCACCGTGCAAACGGATGATTTAAATAACATAAAAACGCAATTCCACGTTCTAAAAATTTTAAAAAAAAGTTGAAAGGCAAAATTGAATTTTAGTTATAAAATTAATTAATAGAATTTTATTATTAATTTTATAGCCGTATTTATTTATTTATTTTTTAAGATAATGTGAGATTTTCACAGCATCTTTTTTTTAATTCTTTCTTCAACCCTTTCCGGATAGAAGAATGAACTTTTCAACGAGAAATCGATTGGTGAGTAGGTTTGGTGTGTATCGAGATGCGAGCAGGGTGTGCCTAGGATGTGCCCAGTGATCCAGCATCCCTGTATTAAATGTCAAAATAAGATGTGATTCTATTTTTAGCCGAAGCCATTAAGCCCAAACATCATGTACACGCACACCTAACATCACTTACATCTGGAGAGATTCAACCTCCACATCCATTTGTATTCATCAACCATCTTGCTTTTAGAGAACCAAAAATAGATGGCCATAAAAAATTTCGTATTTATCCTGCAAAAATTCAGCGAAATTCATCCAAATTAATTCAGCAGAAATCATCGAATGACTTCTTAAAAAATAGATTAAAACAATTATCTCGAAATTAACTGGAGAAAAAAATATTATTATTGAAGCTAATTTTTAGAATTAATTACAATAAAATAAATTATTGTTAAATAGTTGAAACAATCAATTTTAATTAATTTAGAGGAGAAAATTTTTCAAACAGTGGCAAATGTTCAATAACAAATTTTTGGCGAAAGGACTACCACAAACTTCGGATATATTTCCAAGCAAGTACAAAAATAATTATCAAATTATCAAAAGTATTAAAAAAATAACACAAAATCTCTCAAAAAGATTTACACTATAATTTCTTTTAGTAATTTAGTCATTTTTTTTTAAATAATGCCAATATTTTTGGTTATGAGAAAATTTAAGATTAAAATTGTTACTTTATGTTATCACATTAAATTTTATAAGCAAGTTATTGAAATTCTAAATATTTATTAGTTTTACAAACTAATTACATTTTATCATACTCAAAATCCATGTACAGCCATACAATATTAATAATTAAAAACATTATTCTATTTTTAGAATATTTAATTCATCATTAAATAAAGCTTCATAAAACTTGGTTACGATGAAAATTTCACTGTATTACATCTACATTTTTATTTTGGGCTGTTTCATAAGCAAAATGACTTGTAGCAGCGGGAAAAGAAACTCCTTCGACAAAACCGTCGTTGCTTACGCCACAAAGGTAAATAATTAAATTCATTCTTTTAATCTAAATTTATTAATTTATGCTGTAATCATAATAGTGAAGTTACATTCCAGATTTTTTTAATTTTTTAAAAAAAATTTAATTACGTCATTATTATTATGTATTAAAATAATTATTGTAAAGTTTTACATTACACTGCATTTCAAATTCGATCTATTATAATTAAATACATTTTTGCTTTATTTATGTCCTTGATAAACTAATAAAACCATTTTTATAAAAAAATTTTTGCACAAAATTGAAATAATCTATGCTTTTCCGACTACATGTATACAGTATTTTAATTAAAATAATTATGGAAAAAGTTTCAGTTGTTCAGCATAGAAATCTTGCTTCTTTTTTGAGAAAAAGAAAAAAACATTTCCAACAAACAACTGCTAATAACATTAATTAAATTTAGTTTTACTACTGTATTATAAACATAAAGAAACGAGTAATATGGATTAAATTTATTCCTTAAAATCAGAGCTAAATTCCAAAATTTATTCTCTAGCAAAATACGTTTTCTTTCGATTCTTGATAAACTTTATTTATCGAAGATTTGCTCAAAATTAGTCATTCAATTACTTTTCCTTTTGAATTTATTTGCTTAGCGCACTTGTTGGTGGAACGAAGCGTGTAAGAAGGAGTTCCAAGGAAACTTCGAATGCAAATGTCCAAAATTCACGTTCTGTCGAGGTCCTGGAAAATATTACAACGCCTTCTGCTCGATGACCAGCACCGGCTACGTTTGGTACCAGAGGAACAACCACGATAACTAACCTCACCTACCACTTCCGTTCAAGGCAAGAAATACAACGCCTTCCACTCGATGACTACTACCGGAAACGACTGATAACCAAAGGAACAGCAAAGGAACGACGTCCACTCACAGCCCCCACAGAGCTTCCCCCATCTCACAACACGCTCTACCACTTACATCACACACAACATTTTCTGCGAGATTAAAATTTATTGATCAAATTCGATTATCAAGTAGAAAATTAATTAAATAATATTCGTGCCTCAAATCTATTTTTTTTTTCCTTTTCAATTTTTTTTAATTTTTAGAATGTGCTTTATTAAATTTAAATATCTCTTTACGCTTATGGAGTCACGCGGTTGGCTTTCGATCACGCAAATGATCTCCACTCTTGCTTTTTTAAAATTTGTTCGAATTCCGGTTTGAAAATGATTATTATTAAATGGAACATGTTCCGGCCAATTTTACCATTAACAAAAATTGGCAATTGTATATTTTTAACGAAAAGAAAAGCAAACTTTTCTGTCATAAATATTTGTAAAAAAACCTAATAAATTTATAAGTGATCAAAATGTTTATTATAATATAAATTTAATAGAACAAATTGTTGAACTTTATAATAACAAATTTTTTTGAAAAAAAAAAATTTAATAACCATTTATTTAAAAATTAAAATAAGATTTAAAATATTTAAATGCAATATTAATTTATTCGCCGAAAATATTTTCGCTGCGTTTAGAATTTACAAATAATAAATCTAAAATAAAATGCAAAATTTATTAATGTTATTAAGAAACTTTGTGTAATAATTATAACAATCGATTTTCACGACTCAAATTGATTGTCCATCAACATTTTTTCTAACTATTTTTAAATATTTAAAAAAAAATAATAATAATTGCACAATTGTTAATTGAAACCGAATAGATCTTAAAAAAATTGCTCACGAAATTTACGGTATGTAAATGGAATAAAAATTTATATAAAAAACAAATAAAATTAATTAAAAAATAGAACTTTTAAAGTGTCTCCAAATTTTATCATTTTGAAAAACTAATTTTTATATAATTGAAAATTCTTTCGATTAATTAAGAATTTAACGGTTTTTAAATTAAATTGGAATTCGCTCAATATTTCACGATATTTGCGTTTGGAATTGTAATACAGTACTAAAATTAGTATTAATAAAATTCAATAAATTTCTGTTTTCAATTTTAAAAAAATTTAAATGCAATAATGTTGTAGAAACAGAAAAAACATGACTTTAATTTTTTTTAAAAAATTTGTTTACATTCGCTAATAAAGCCACAAAAATATTTAAAAAAAAATAATAATTACGTTGTTTTCAATTTCTAAATATGATTTAAAATGTTATTTCATAAAATATAGCCAAAAATAACCCTGCTATTTTTCATATCTTGTTCTAATATTTATCTTTGCTTAATCTGAATTAAAAAGACATTTAAAACAAAATGAAATGATGAATAAATATATGAATTTTAAAATTCTACACGATGTTTTTGTTTTGACAACTTTTTCCCCATGTGTTTAGGTATTAAACACCAAAAAATGTAAACTTTGTTAAGATAGAATTTGCTAATAAAAACAATCTTCGAAACTTTATTTGAGGTGTGAACTTTTTAAGTTTCTAGTTGATGAGAATCACTGGACGTCACGAGAATATGTACACAATGGTCATCAAAGCCAAAAGTTCAAAAAATCTCGAATGTCATCATAAAATCCAAAATTCTGATCAATATAACAATTATTGTGTTCCAAATTTTAGATTTACGAGATTGCTGGATGCTCACAATTTCATTTTGTCTGGACCTTGAATCTACATTTTAGTTTTGTGCGCACTGTTGCGAACATAAAATTGTAGCTGTAGAGGCTCAGGTTTCTAATTTACAGTTGATCTTTTAGATTTTAACTTTGAAATTCAGGATTTTAGCTAACCATGAATTTATAAACTTTTAACGATTTTACCATTGCCTACCGGTAAGTTTGAGACTCAAGATTTTACATTTGTTTGAATGTAAAAGTCTTTGCTAATTTTGAGGTGTACAATTTTTAGCACTTCTTGAGATTCGAGTTTTAGGACTTAATAAATAGTTATTATCGATATTTTTGAAACCCAAAATTTAAATAAAAATATCGGGTCTTTTAAACTTCAGACATTTAGCTTAATAAAATCTTTCAGATTCAAATTTTTGACTTATCGAGATTATCGGGTGCCTTTGCATTTTATCAATTTTGAGTCTCAAGATTTTTACTTGTGGGAGACTTTGACCGTCGGAATTACAGGCAGACACAATCGCCAAAAGATGAAATAAAAGAAGGCTTTTTAGGCTTTTTGAGCACTGACCGTGTACTCTTCCACATCTGAATCACTTTCATTGTCATCTATGTCACTGTCCTCCATACTTACTCGATCGAACCCTTTGTGCTTGTTCTTCAACAAATTTCCGATAACAAATCGGTCCGCGTCCGGGGTGTTATATCCAGTCATCCAGCCTTTCACGTGACCCACTGAGCAGCTGTGGAACTTGCCTAAAAGTAACAACCATTATGTCAAAGTTTATTTTAACTAAAGATATGTTGAAAATCGTTACGTTTTCTGCAGCGGATGACCACTGCGATGGTGATCATCAAGAGGACTGGAATCGCAAGCAGAGCCATAATGATCATAGATGCAGAGAAACTAGAACTTCCGAATAACCCTGCGTTGCTATTCTCGTCCAGCTTTTCTTTCACTGCTTTGCTGTCTTCGGTTTGAGTCACTTTGGTGATTTGAACAGTCTCAGCCACCGGCTTTACTGTCACGCTGCTGACCACGGCATTTGATGCATTAACCACTATCGTCGGTTCTACTTTTACGCGTGAATTTTGTCGAGGTTCCTCAGCTCCAACATCTTAAATTACAAAATAAATCATTCATCGTTATTTTAATTGTTTTTCAAAGCCAATTTATAATAATGAATTAGATATAAAAATAATACAATTTACAATAAAAAGAAATCTCAAAAATCAAACTCGAACTTTCAAACAAGGCAAAATTTAATAATCGTTAACTATAATTGGCGCTTTTAAAATCAGGTATAGATTTTAAACATTTCAAATCAAAGTCTACTTCAGAATGCAATTACCTGCAATAAATTTGATGATTCGATTAGGTCCTATCTCGGCTACATACAAAGCACTTCCATCCGGTGTCACCGCAATATCATGAGGGTTAGACATCGCCTGTTCAAACAAACACAAGTTGTATTTAATTCGTTTAAGAAAAAGAGTAAACTGTTCTTGTATTATTTCGTAAAAATTAATTTTACTTTACCTTTGCTGAAGGTGTAAATAAACCAATAATCTTGCGAGTGCTTAATTGAATGACAAAACCTTTGACTCCGCTTTTCCAAATGTTGGCTGTAGGACCATTCACGGCATACAACAACCCTCCTTATATCAAATTCAAGAAATGAATAGACATAAATAAAGCGTACATAAAGCTTAACTACCATTAACGGGAGAGTATGCCATCGCGAATAAACGGCCCCCAAATTCAGAATCTAATATCTGACTATGAAATGTTCCATTCGATAAGTAAAAAGCTTGAATTCTTCCATTTTCTCGGTCAGCCACAAAGATTAAACCTTTGTCTTCAGCCAAAGCCAGGTCGTGAGGGACATCGAAAGCGTACGGAGGTAAAACGCCAAACTTCATTCCTAAAACAAGCTGCATTATAAATAAAAATAATAAAAATCACGCTAAATTTCTTTAAAACCTAAAACTGATCGTGTCGCTTGACCCCATTGCAACAATAGTTCGCCAGCAGCGGAATACTTTAAGATGCGACTATTACAGTAACTAAAATTAAAAAAAAAGTTGAAACTACAATACTATAGTTGTGCTCAAATAAATAATTATTTACCCGTCAGAAATATAAAACTCTCCATTTTTTGTGACAACTACACTCGACGGCTTGCAGAAATGATCATTGTCATTACCTGGGAAAAATCTCTCTCCGAAAGTCATGAGAGGATCTACATCACCATTTGAAGAAAATTTAAACACCTTAAAGATAAAGCCCAAACTTATTAGTACCGGTATGCATTTTATTGTAAATTCCAAACATCGATCAAAAGTAAAGTGAAACATTTCCTTATTGCAAAAAATAATTTCTTTATCATCCAATAAAAAAAACTTACACAGTTTATTTCGGCGCAATGTAGAAAGAAAAACATTTGGAATATTATATTTCCACATCAAAGAAACACGTACCTTTCAACTTTACTTTAGGTCAACATGTAAGACGAAAATGTTTGAAATAAATTACCTGATGCATAGCCACATCAGTCACCCAGACATTATTTTCTCCATCCACGAATAAACCGTGCGGCATAAAAAATCTATTAAAATATCAACTTAATTATCAATTCTTAAATTTATAAAAAAAAATTGTATGATATTCACTTACAAATCTTTACCCCAAGATTTAATAGGTTGGCCGGTATTTTTGTCAATTGTGATAATGGTGTCTGTAGAAATTGGACAAGAACGATCGCCGGTGTAAACATTTTTCAAAGTGAAAGTACTAAATCGCAATAAAAAATTTCGCGGCAATTAGAGATGGAATTACAAAAAGTCTCTAGACGAGACGTAATAATAATAAAAAAAAAAGTTATCTTACTTAAAACCCCAAACAGCACTTCCACGGTGAAAAATCACGATGTTGCCATCTGCATCAAAAGCTACAGATGTGACTTGTCCTAGGTCAACAGAAAGCTGAGGCCAATTTGGAACGTCGTTGAAAAGACCTTCAAAATAAATAATTAAAAAATATTTATTAATTTTAGGAACATTATAATTGTTACCCACACACAGAAAACATAATATAGCCTATAGTATAATAAAATTTAAATTTACGAAATCATTAATAATTAATTATTGCAAAAATAGTTTCAAAATAATGTCAACATTACACAAAACTTAAAAACACACCACGTAGATAGTGCAGATTTTCAGTGCATGTGTAGCACAGTATCTAAAAAAGATTATCTACCAAAATATTTTAAACTTTTAAAATTTAAAAATCAAATATATTTGGGGTGTATTTTTTATTTATTTAAGTGCTTTAAATTATCAATAATATTTACCCGTTACTATATTAAATTCGGCGAAAGTTTTTTTTTCAAAAAACCAGCATTATATAGCCATAAATTCGATTTTAGTGAACTTACTAGAGTGTTGTGCTGGTGAAAACCAATCTAAAATTCCTTTTCCTTCAGGAGTACCATTTACTAAGGTTTTGGGATTTAAATCATTTGGGGAAGCGGATGAAGAGGGATGGTGAATGTGGCCTCGACTCACATCGTAATAAATATATGAACCTAATCGATAATTAAGTGCAATAACAAAACAACAACAAACTACGCAACATAACCGTGCAACACTTGTTAAATACAACAATTAATTACCTGGTGATTCTGCAGATGACTTTCCCGAATCATCAAAATCCGGGTACTCTCCTCCATTAGCAGCAGTAAAATTAGATTCAAGTTTATGCCCTTTCTTATCAGGTAAAATCATAGCGGAATCGAGACCAGAGAGAAAATGTTTACCGGTTTCACTTGGAGCTGTTTGCGATGGTTTATTGGGATGATTGACTCCCATTGCATGTTCTTCCAGCAATGCATTTCGAGGTAGCGCTTTGTCCGAATCACCTGGAAGTTCGGAAACTAAGTTTGGGTCCTTAACATCCACGCACTCGTAAAAATCACGACCCTCCACGTTGTCCGTGTAGTACATTATGTATAAATTGCACATCTCGTCATTAGTTGTGCTTCTAAATATATTAAACTTATGAGTTATAAACGCTTCTTAAACATAAGAAAACCTACCCGATCATTGTCTCTGTATCACGAAGAGTGGAATTAAACGTACATCTGGCAGCCTGTTAATAATTAATTACATTATCAAAACAAAGTTTTGGTAGACATTAATCTTAATACAATTGATAAAACAAAAATTATAATATATTTTCAAGGAAAATGTCCGACATTTACCAAATAATCGTTTTTGCGAACAGTAAACAGTTGTGTCATCGGATAAAATGCCTATAAAACAAAAAATTAATTACTCTGATAATATATAAAATTTAAGGGTGCATTATGATACTTGAGGCCATTGAGGATTTCCTTTGGCAATTTCCGTAAATACTTTATTGGAATTTCCAGAGCGACTAACTCGATAACCAGAAACCACAACGCCTAATTATACGAAATCAATCATTTATCCCATAAAAAAATGTCAAGAAAATATGTTACCTAATTTATGGGTGTGTACTCGGTAAGCAAAAGCGTGAATTGGCGTATTAGACGAAAATTTGCAGTTCATATCTCCGTGAACAACTTAAAAAACAAATTTAATAAATATCTTAAATTTGATTGCCGGCAATCTTAAAGTAGAATAATACCTTCTTTGTGAGGAGGAATGATGGTAGACATCGCCACTAATAAAAATATTCCCGCTAAATATGGCTGACTAAAGATCAAAAGCAAAAATTGGAAATAAATTAATAAAAAATAGATTTCGACGGCTAAGGATTCAATATACAGTATTAACTAAAATTTAGTTGCTATTTGCATGTTTAATGTTGTGTAGTATTTGAATGTTTCTTAAAAGATTTCATTTTATTTTGAATGCATTTTATTTAATTCCATTAATCTTGCCCTTCGTTATTTAAATTTATGAGTTTTCCTTAAATAATTTATAGTTCTTTTTATCTATTTAATAACTTATTTTATTTTATGTAGGCTATCTAATAGCTTTACGAAATAAAATTTTTTAAAGTTTCGTTGGAACGCTTAATCATCATCGTAATATAGGCTACAGTACATACCGGTCATATGTCATCTGCAAAGTAAGCCCACTAGAGTCCAGATCTAATAAAATATTAAAGCGAATGAGCTTCCTTCTTTCCATCCATCTTGCTTTTTCTGATTAAACTCACCTTCTGTGGGTGTTGCATAATGAACTTGCAAGACGAGGTGATTGACTTTGTTGTCACTTCCAATGCGAAAACCGACATCTAGAAGAAAAAAACCACGAAGATAAATATATAAAAGCTGATAAATAATTGAAAAGCTGCGTGCACGTACTTTCGGGTAAAGTTGTTGGCGGCGCATTTTTAGCCCAAGCAAACATAATTTTCATATCTTGACAGCCAAAACCTTCACCGCAATCCCTTAAAAACAACATTGTAATTAATTTTTAGAAATTGATAAAAAACCAATATAAATTGCAATTTACCAATAATCTTTGTCTGTGGAGTAGGAACTGCATGCGAATAATAAAATGTGATGTGCTCTCGACGCGTCTGCTTTAGCTTCCATTTTAACTTAAAATAAAAACAAATTTTAAATTAAAAAAAAAAAAAACATTTTAAAATGAATTAAATGGCGTTACCGATGTAAGCTTCTCTAGCATTGACTGGTTTTATCGTGCATAGATAATGATCAGGCTAACAAAATAAAATTCATAACACATTTAAGCACATAATAATTATCCAATAAAGCACAAAAATTAATTATTATTGACAAACGTGAGGCTGTGTCAGCATCATGACTTGTCAGCTGCAATACAGGATAATTACGCAACCATCAAAAAAATTGTACTATTTACAGTTAATAACAAAAAGAGAAATTTTGCCAATTTTATTTGGCTATCAGCTGTTTAATTTCTTGATTAAAGATTTTTCAAAGAACTTTTTTACGATCTGTCACACTATCTTTTTTAATAAATAGCTTCAACATAGTATTTAAATTATAAAATTATATTCTTAAATAATAACAATATCATTAAAATCAGATCTGGGTCATTGAAAAAGTCATTTAATCACACCTATTTTAATTTCTTTGCTCTATATTTACTTGATCATTTTGATAATGATAGTCTGCTTTTAACCAAACAAGTAAAAATTTAAATTAAGAAAGCTTCCCACGCTTTAAATGGTTATAAATAAAATTGCCGGAATAGAAAAAATTTGTTAGATTTAGGATAACTCTAAAAATAATAAAAACGAGTTCAAAATCCTGACAAGTGCCTTAAATCATTGTGGCACAGCCAACACGTGTGTAGAACATACTTTCGAGGGTTTAACTCCTGGCATCAAAATGTCTTGAGTGATAATATTGGATGCACAAACTGCGGATACAAATAGACTGTAGATAAATACGAAACTCGATATGTGATAAATAATCGAAGATTTCCAGCTGAATGCAATCATTTTTCTGGATCAGTTGATCAGCAATGCGCAATCGTGATACGAATATTCATCAAAATTACACTAGCAAACGTCTCGCAAACTCTACAATAACAAATCATAAAAATAAATGTGTGCATAATCAAAATTATTTCTAATTTCATTCTCAAATTTCATTTTTTTAAAATTCACAATAAATACCTCATAAAACTGACGTGGTTGACAGGTTATTGGAGGAAACGCCAGAATATTTCCTTGTAAATCGTTTTCATCGTGGAGGAAATTATCTAAAGTAAATATTATAGTTTTCTGCAACCATATTGTTTTGAAGTTGAGTGACACGCGACAGATGTCACGTAGGATTGGATTTATGGCAAACAATATTAAAATGACAACTCACCTAAGAAGTCAACTACATCTACGTCAAATTATACTAATCGTTCAAATATTAAACTGTTTATCGAAAAAATATTAAACCATTACGTTTAATAACCAGTGTCGCAAATAATTATTAATTTTATTCCCCGACTATTAAATGCAGCACATTATAATACAGTGCGTCATATCTGTGCTGAATTTAACCCAAAACGTGTGGCGCCTTCTGGTGGAGGCAAAATGTGCCAACGTGATTGTACGCACTTGTTACAGGTAAACAACAAACTACCGGTATAAACAAACTAATGTAGTTTAAATTAATCTTGAGTTAGAATAATGATTAAAGCTTAAACTATCGCCTTGAATTGCAACTTTACTTGTACTGTAGTCTAAAAAAGGTGTTTATTCGTATCTCAATCTTGCCCTTTAATAATGGAATGTCCTATAGTGCAGGCGTGGGACCGGAAGAGGAGTGTGGAGAATTCCTATCGAACTAATCCCCTAGCGTTTCTCCGCCTCTGCCGACTACTTTGATTGATGCACCGTCTCAATAGCCAAACGAAAAGTCCTTTGCCTAATTTACACCCTGCTCCAAACCTCCCTTATTATCCTTATAGAATCCCCTACTACCCTATTTAAGGCGCATCTCGGGTACCCAATTGTACTTTTGAACTTTCCTATGCTTTATTGATCCATAGACAATCTGACTCAAGCCATCTCCAGTCTCCTCACTCAACAAAATCCCAATGAACCTGTTAAACTAATTTTCACGACTAATTACTACACCAAGTATACCTCGCCCTCCTCAGACCTCACCAGTCCGGAAAAACGGTCATTTAAACTGTTAGCTTAAGGCTGACTATCAATTTTAATGCTAACCCACTTGCCTTAAATGTTCTTTGCGACAACTCCAATGGCAATGTCCGATTGTACAACAGGGAGAACTTGCCTTTTTAGATCCTCTCAACCACTCAATCTTTGCCGCTCAATTAGACATCTACTACTGTAATTCCAAACAAATTAACATAAAACTGATAAATTATAAAATAAACGGGAAGGATTTTAATTTTTTTTGATGAGTACAAAAAAAATATCGGTATACAGTAATTTAAAAATTATTAACTAACGTATTCAATAAATAATTAACTATTTTGTTTAAATAGTAAATGCAAAAAAGTGATCTATTTTCTAATAAACTTTTTTCTTTTTTTAACAATTAATAAGAATCGTCAATCTAGTTCAATTAAATATTGTTTGAAAATGCAATGAAAATTCGATTGAAATAGGAAATGCAAGAAGTATAGTGAGATAATTTGGTCTGCACCCGTCTTACCACTGACCATGCCCGGCGTTGTCCAACTTAACCATCTCAATAGAACTGGTGCGTTTCTAACCAGGCAATGGTCAAACAAAATACATGTACTGAATAATTCTTTTGTTAAAAAGGTCGCAATTATCAATGGAAGCTTCTATTTTTTGTCCACAATCTATTACCGAAGGTATGGTATATATAAGGAATGGTAGAAGATGTTGTCATTTTTTTATTGACATCGTTATACGTATGAAAAATATCTTTTGTTCCAATTCAAATGGCAATTACTGGTTAATGCATTTAAAAAATGCAGCATCAAATTTTAACAGCTTCTAAACTTTTAACTTTTTCTAAACAAAGTTTGACATTTGGCACTAGAATCCTGAAAATTGCTATACAGTATTATAAGTTAATAAATAACTAAATTAATAATTAACAATTTCCAGTATTTTGACACTCATCAGAAGATTCCATGGAAAACTTGCATGGAATTCCAATTTTCCCAATTTTTAATTTATTTAATTTTTGGTTTTAACAAAATAGCTCTATCCCTTTTATACTCCTTTTGAATGTTGAAAGATTATTTTTGGATATTTTAATTTATGCGGTATTGAAATCCGTGAAGGCTACATCAAATTCAAGATTGAAAGGCACTTAAACACTTTGAATTCCTTTAAAAAAATGAAAAAAAGCAAATTCAAGAGCATTTTACACTTGAGATTCACTCTTGTCCTGAGCAATAGAACTTAAGCTGGAACTGGGGCTCGGTGGTTGGTCGAAGGTAAAAATGTTCTGCGCGGAGGGCAGTCGCTCCCTGCTCTCTATCCTTTGGAGTAAAGTGTCCGTAGGGGAGAAGTGCGGATTGTACTCGTCATTCTGAACCCAGGCAGGGAATTCATTCTGTCGAATTGGTTCATCGTTCACCAGAATCAGAACTCCCTCATCGCCTTCTTCTCTCCTCCATGGAAGCTCTCCTTCATCTACCTTCTCCTTCGCTAAAGAATCTGAAGAACTCTTGGTCGAACTTTTAGCCAGAAACACGATTCCATTCTCTTCCGGTTCCATGTTTAAACTGCACCGAGAACCTAAAACAAAAAAACAAAGTTGTTATTTTAAAGGTCTACAATTTTATTAATTCAAAAACCAATCTCAATAACACTTTTTGAACCATGAAACAATCTCATCCAATTACTAAATCAAACTCACAAAAAAACTCACTAACTCTACAGGGCCGGATGGTAGATTTTTTCAATGTAATGCAAGTGTTCAATATTTCTCCCTCATCCGCTAATTTTAGCAATTTTGGAAAAAAAAATTTTTTTTAGAAAAATTTTTTTTAACAAAATTCACTACAATTTTTTTTGA
>JAQGAY010000545.1:0-25127 GCA_034698085.1 Polydesmus angustus | reverse complement strand
GAGGGACGTATTTGGGGTGGTCTCGAAACAGAGGTGGTCTTGTATTGGAGGTGGTCGCGAGTAGAGGTTTTACTGTACTTACTGAATTACGTAGGACTAGTTTTGATAGTCGAATTTTGATTTTAAGGATAATTATGACTGCAAATTTTGAAGAAAATTAGTACTGTACATTGTTTGGAAAAGACTATTGGCTGTATATGCCGATTCCCTGTAGTGTTAACTATAATTAGCTTATTGAAGTCAGTTTAAAATCAAAATTAAAGATTTATCTAGATTGGCAAATTATACATAAGTTTTATAAATATATTATTTTTATAAGTTTAAATTAAAATCGAAAAACTTTCAATAATGTATTATCTATATTATTCTATAATACTTAATATTAATGTGATGGTTTCAGCTCCGCCGTTGTGCCAATACAATCATATTTCGTGCACACAATACGTATGGAATCAATCATACTGTTTACCAAAGTATTATAAATGCGATAAGCAAGTAGACTGCGTCGATGGATCTGATGAAGCCAATTGTAGTAAGTGCCAATTATTCAATTTTCTAATTTAAATATTTTGACATTCATATTAAGAGTTTGCGAAGAGTATAAATTATACTTTTTGTTTTGTAAGCTAGTTTTAAATTTGAAGAATTTTATTTTATCCACTGATTAAAAAACGTGCACTTGCCAAATAATTTGTGTTGCTATACCAATGCGATTATGTATTTTTTAGACCATAGGACATGTGGTCCAACTGATTTTACTTGTGGACAGGGTTTATGCTTACCTGCCAATAAAAAATGCGATGGTTACTATGACTGTAGAGATCGGTCTGATGAGCATGGATGTGGTATTAATATATTGATTACTTTAATGTTGGGTGCAAAACTATTAAGGTGGTAATCTGTTCTTTTAAGAAATGACGTCTTGCAAATTGGATGAGTTTAGATGTACAAATGGAAATAAATGCTTAGACGAATCGAAAAAATGTGATCACCAGGATGATTGCGGAGATAACTCAGATGAACAAGATTGCAGTAATATATCATTAAAAAACTTACAAAAAATTAAATAAATTTTTACCAGATATAAAATAAGTTGCCTTCAAAATTAAATTAATAATTGAAGGGAGTTTTAACGATTAATTTCTATACTGTATTTAATTAAATGCAAATATTTTTATTTATTTGAAATTTGTAACTAGAGATCTGGTGAAAATTTATGATATAACATAATTACAAAAGTATATAAAGGACTTTAATTTTTGCGTTAGGCTTCCCTCCGTGCTTAGAATCTCAATTTCGTTGTGATAATTCTATATGCATTCCAAAACAATGGCGTTGCGATGGTTATGCCGACTGTAATGACAATTCTGATGAAAAAAATTGCAGTAAGTAGTATCAGTAATGCATTTGCAAAATTTATGGTTGTGTGCTCGTACTAAGTATGAATTATCGTACAGCGGAAATTGAATGCCCGCCAAACAAGTTCCGATGTCCGAATGAGAAAAAGTGCATAGAGCGAACAAAGCTGTGCGATGACAAGAATGACTGTGAAGACGGATCCGATGAAAAACAACCATGCTGTACGAGCAATGCCTAACGAGGCTTTTATATGTATGCCATGTAATTTCTGGATTAACGTCTAAATTAATTCGTTTCCCGGCTTTTTATAGCCAAAGAACGGTGTGCCTCTCTCACTTGCGAGCATGGATGTCGGGCTTCCGTTAATGGAGGGATGTGCACCTGCCCGGAAGGATTTGCTTTGAACTTCGACAATCTTCAGTCATGTGAAGGTAAAAGTTTTAAATTATAATATTTTCGTATAATATACTATAATTTATCTATAGATCGAGATGAATGCTCCGAATGGGGGTTTTGTGATCAGCTGTGCGAAAATACCCATGGAAGTTATAAATGTTCCTGTGCTCCAGGCTTTATGCTAACAGCTGATCGTGTTTGTGAAGCTAATGCTAGTAAGAAAGTACTATTGTGATATAGAAAAATTTTCTATTATGCGTTTGCTATTGTAATAGGCAATACTATGCGTTTGGTATTCGCACACCATAATCACCTCTTTATCATGGATAGACATGGAAATGATCAAAGAGTTGTAACAACAACAAATTCAGCTGGCGTGGATTATTATTTTAAAAATAAATTAGTTTTCTGGTCCGATATAGACACTAGAAAAGTAACGAGTTTCTCTTAATTTTTTTTTTTTATTAGTGTTTTGATAGTCATTAACCTTTCTTTTTATAAATTGGTTAGGTTTATTCTCTTCGTTACGATTCCACTCCATCTACTAGAACGCAAGATGACATCAGTTTTCCTGGCCCATGGGTTCCTATTGCAATTGCCGTTGATTGGGTTGGAAGTAAGCTGTATGTATGCGATGCTACTGGACAAATGGTTAGTGTTTTTGAATTGGATGGACGATGGCGAACATTAGTGATCAGTGGAAATCTCACTGCACCCACCGACTTAGCTTTAGATCCAACTGATGGGTAATTATACATTTTTTTTTTATTATTTTATTTAAGTAAGGGAAAGCATTTTAAAAGTTTTTAAATAAATTTACGTATTTTTTTTAGATACATGTTTATAGCTGATTCTAGTCGAATTATGCGCGCTCATATGGATGGAACAAATTTAATGTCGTTAGTAAGAGGTGCTGTGCATAAGGCTTCTGGGGTTTCGGTAGACATATATGGAAAACGTGTATTTTGGTGTGATAACTTGTTAGATCAAATTGAATCGTCTGACTATGAAGGAAAACATAGGTTAATACTGCTTTTTTGCAATATTTTATTTAATTTTCTTGAGTAGCAATATTTATGGATTATTTTTAAAGGTTTCAAGTCGTTCGCGGTAGTACAAATGTCCCATCTCCTAATAAGTTAACTTTATTTGAAAATCAAGTTTTTTGGACGGATGGCACGCGGCAGGGAGTAATGATGGTTGAAAAATTTGGTGGTGCCAATACAGTGGCTTATGTTTATAGAAATCGAACAGAGATTCGTGAACCTAAATCTATCAAAGCTATTCATCCGTTATTGCAACCGGAAGGTAATTTAAAATTTATTTTACAAAGTTTATTGGAACTTTTTTTAAACAATTTATTTAGTGTCTAATCCATGTGAATTAACAAATGGTCGCTGTGAACATATGTGCCTTTTAACAAGATCTCCGGATGGATTAGGCTTGGGCTATCGTTGTGTTTGCAACATTGGCTATCAACTTAACAATGATAAGCGTACTTGCAGTTGTAAGTCTTAATTATATTTTATTTAGTTTTTAATGGTTATTATATACTTATTACTTTTTTAAATAGTGGTTGAAGAATTTGTAATATATTCGCAACAAAAATATATAAGAGGAGTTCTGTTAGAACAAAGCTCTACTGGATTTAACGAAGCAATGATACCTGTTGTCAATAGGGCATCTCGCTTCGTTGGACTAGATTTCGACGCGGACGAAAATTTCATTTATTTCTCTGATGTAATTAGCGATGTTATATATCGAATTAAAACTAATGGAACTGGTAATAGATGGTTTAAATTAACTTAGAATTGAATTTTAAGTATACAATAATACATTTATTATAGGCAAAGAAAGTGTTTTGCCATCGCAAAACGAGGGTGTTGAAGGATTAGCATTAGATTGGGTTACAAAGAATTTATATTACATTGATAGTCGTAAAGGAACACTGAATGTCTTAAAAGTTCAAAATAATACTCAATCCCGAACTTTACTAAGAGATTTACGGCGTCCTCGTGGTTTAGCCATTCATCCTAATAGAGGGTAAGTTGCAGTCATCAATAATTAAAGTTGCGTTAAAGCACTATTATGATTTCTTATTTAAACCGAAAATGAAATTATAAATTAATTAATATTTTAACGTTTCTGTTATAGCTATTTATTTTTTTCTGAATGGGATCGCCCAGCAAATATCAGCAGAGCTTATTTGAATGGAAACAATCAAACTGTTTTTACTAATTTGTTATTGGGATGGCCAAATGGTTTAGCTATCGACTATGACGCAGATCGTTTATATTGGTGCGATGCTTTACTAGACCATATTCAACATTCCAATTTAGATGGAACTGATGTTCAAACGTTGTCCAGTAGATTAATTAGACATCCGTTTTCTCTTGTTGTTTATAAAGGTAGAGCATGGTTTATTTGAGCAATTTTAATTTGTTTGATGGCAAATTAAAATATAAATCAAATTTGTTTTTATTTATGTTTTAGAATTTGTATATGCTACTGACTGGCGGTTAGATGCAATTCTTCGATTGCATAAAGTAAGTGGAACTCAAGAGCATGTCTTGATGAATGCAGAAGAAGCCAATCGATTGTATGGAGTAAAAATATACAGCAAGGATCTTCAAAAAATTCATGGTTAATAAAATTTAGTTTTTGTCAGGTGACGTTTCCAATATACAGTATTGCAAAATTGGGTGAAGTGTTGATTTTTGAATAGCAAAATCCTATCGAGAAACTTTTTTTATAATTTACTTTGTTTTGCGCCCAACAATCTGTATTTGTGGTTACGCGTTGAGCCACTGACAATATTTAAAACAAATTTATTTACATCAATTTATTTTAGAACAACATCCATGTCGCTATAATAACGGCGGCTGTGAGAAATTTTGCTTTGCTGTTCCTCATGAAACTGAAGCAGGTCAACTTGAATCTCGATGTGGTTGTCCTTACGGAGAAAGGCTTGATGCGGATGACAAAACGTGCATATCTGATCCAACAGCTGAACCACCTGTTGAACCTTGCCCAAACGCTAGGGAATTTACATGTAACAATAAACGTTGCATTTTGAAAACTTGGGTTTGTGATGGCGATGACGATTGTTTGGATAATTCTGATGAAGAACAAAATTGCACAAGTAATATATTTTAATTTACAAATAAAAATAATAAGCCTTAAACTACTTTTATTTGTAGAAACTACATGTTCGCCAGAAGATTTTCAATGTCAAAGTGGCAGATGCATTCCAATGTCTTTTAAATGTGACTCTGATAACGATTGTGGTGATCACTCTGATGAAGTTGGTTGCGGTAAACTCATTTTTGCTTTTTTTTAATCTAATAATTTATTAAGAACTTAAATTTTTTTTCTCTATTTTTTTATTTTTTATTATTGGATCTATATTAATTTTTTTTTGTTTCTCAAAATGTAGTTAATGTCACATGTGACACTAGTGAGTTTGCTTGCAATAATCAACGATGCATTCCTCAAAGCTGGAAATGTGACTCTGAAAACGATTGTGGCGACGGTTCTGACGAAGGAGAATTTTGTAGTGCGTAATAATATTAATACTTTTGTTTATTTTAATAATAATTTTATATTTTGACAATTCTTATTTTAGAGGATCGAACATGTGCATATTATCAGTTTACGTGTCCCAGGTCTGGGCATTGCATTCCTCAGACGTGGGTGTGTGACGGCGATAACGATTGCTTTGATAACGCTGATGAAGAAGGTTGTCCTCCTACAAGTTGTACTTCAAGACAATTTAGGTGCACTAATATGAAGCAATGCATTCACTTAACTTATAAATGCGACGGAATTCCTGACTGCGATGATAGTTCCGATGAAGTTGGATGCGGTAATGAATTTTTTTAATAATTATTTTTGAATTAAAATGAATGCAATTTATATTTCTTTGTTTAATTTTTTAGCATCTTCACCAACAACATGCAATGAAGAAACTCATTTCCAATGCCAAACGTCAAAAATATGTATTCCCAAAACATGGCATTGCGATGGTAATGCCGATTGTCCTGATAAGAGTGACGAACCGTCTACTTGTGGTACTTAAAAAATTTTGCAAGGATTTTTATATATACATTTATTTTTTTATTTCTATTTTATTTTGTCCCTGTGGACAATTTTATTAATTTGTTTTATTTGTATATGAATAGAATCAATTAGATGTCCCAATAATATGTTCCGATGTGACAATAGTCAATGCGTATCTAAGACTTGGATTTGCGATGGTACCGATGATTGTGGCGACAATAGTGATGAAGACGAAAGACATGCCTGTTGTAAGAAAACAGTCTGATACTTTTTTAATTTAATTTATTAAAGTTTTGAGTAAATGAGTGAAAAAATAACAGATACATTCCAGTTTCTATAAAAGCGTTTTCAAATTTTGATTTCAAACTAATCTATTCAACTATGCAACTATGATTGCATTTATAATTTGTTATTTGTTTATGAGTCTTTGCATTGATATAATTATGTTTATATCAATTAATTGTTTTATTGTGAAATTAGGTTTTAATAGTCATTTATTAATTTAATCAGCTAAACCCAAATTTAAATGTCCACATGGACAATGGCCTTGTCAAGGTGTCAGTGAATATTGTGTAAACATTACTCAAGTATGCGATGGTAAACCAGATTGTCCAAAAGGAAGTGATGAAGGAACTACTTGCAGTAATTTGATTGTTATTATTAATCTATTTTTAACTGGAAAATAATTAATTTTTTGATTTAGCATTTCAGACATGTAAATCTTCAAATAAGGGTTGTAATCACGCTTGTAAGGAAACACCATTAGGTCTCATTTGTTTATGTCCAGTAGGAGAAGAGATTTTAAACGATACATTAACAGTGTGCTCAGGTGAGAAATGTAGTTAATTTTTGGCAATTTTCAAATTTAACAAATTAAATTATTTTTAAGATATTGACGAATGCAAAACACCTGGAAGTTGCAGTCAAACTTGCATCAACACTAAGGGATCATTTATGTGTGATTGTGTTTCCGGTTATATTCTTGGATTAGACAAACGAACCTGCAAAGCTAATGGTAAATGACACTTTTAATGTTATTGTTTTTGAATTTTTGAATATTTACCTTAAATTTCTTTGGCAGATTCATCGTCAGCTATGCTGGTTATTTCGAATCGGCGTTCGATATTAACTACTGATTTAGAAACAAAATTTGTCTTTCCTTTGCCTATTCAAGTCGAAAATGTCGTTGCTATCACTTCTGATATGAAAAACAGCACCTTTTTCTGGTCCGATATGAGATTACGAAAAATATTTAGAAACAAACGAGATGAAGTTGAAGTGGTAAATTAAATTATTTTGTTTATAATTTTTTTATTTGTTTATTCCGTATGAATATAGATTATTGGCAGTGGATTGGATTTAGTAGAAGGTCTAGCATATGATTGGATTGGACGTAATTTATACTGGGTGGATTCACGGTTGGATACTATCGAAGTATCATCTGTCGACGGAAAAAATAGAATTGTTCTTATTAATGACAACATTGAGCAACCAAGAGGCTTAGCATTAGATCCAACGGAAAAGTATACATTTTTTTGGACGTATTTTTATGATTTATACATTCTTGAAATTGTTTAGAGCTAGGTATATTTTCTGGTCAGAATGGGGTACAAATCCTAGAATAGAACGTGTGGGAATGGATGGTAGTGGTAGAACAGCTATTATTACAACAAAGATATTTTGGCCCAACGGTCTAACGTTGGATTTACCTACCAAACACATTTATTTTGCGGATAGCAAGTTGGACTATATTGACTTTTGTAACTATGATGGCACTGGACGGCAGCAGGTTTTAGCTGGCAGCCATGTAATTACAAATGTTATCTTGTTTTTTTTAATTATTTTATGAAAATGTTTATGTTATTATAGTATTTGCTACATCCTCATTCATTAACTATATTTGAAGACAAATTATATTGGACTGATCGGCAATTGAATAGAGTATCGACTTGTAATAAATTTCAGGGACATAATCAAACAGTAGTAACGCATATGGTTGGGCAACCGCTAGGTATTCAAGTCAGTCATCCATCGTTACAGCCTGACGGTAAAACTTGTTAAATTTAGTTTATTCATTTGTATAATTAATTTTTTTTTTACAATATTAAGATATAAATCCTTGTGAAAAAGCTCCATGTACTCATTTATGTCTGCTGTCACCAAAATCGCCGGGTTTTGCTTGCAAGTGTCCACCTGGTTACGCGCAAGATCGAACTGCTGCTGGCGGGCAGTGTATTCAAAGTCTGTCGATTGTAAATTTTATTTTACTTTATTTTATAAACTATAATTTAATATGTTTTAGTTGATACACCGCTGCTAATGGTAATGGAAGGAAGTTACATTTTGGATATGAGCATTCGTCCGAATGATTCATCTCGGGGTGCAATTTCAGCTGTTGTTGGAACAGAACGAGGAAATGATTTTGATTTTGATAAGAAAGAAAATACTATTTATTGGGTCGAACTTGGTTTAGAAGATCCTGAAAATGTAAGTTTATTTGAAAATGATTGTGATTATTATAATCAAGTTTTGTTTATATAGGGTACGCTGTATAAAATAAACATGACTAGCGGAAATCAAACACATTTCTTAGAAGACCGAATTATCGGAGCACCGTATGCTATAACATTTGATTGGGTTGGAAGAAATTTATACATTGGTAATCAGAAAGCTTCAAATCTTAAAGTTGTTAAAGTAAGTTATATAATATTTTATTTAATTGTGCAAAGCATAAATTTTGAATTTTAAAGGTTGACGGTGCCGATCGACATCAACGCATAATACTTGGGAATGACGGAAATGAAACTGGTGTTGCAAAACCGAAATCTATGTGTCTTGATCCAGCGGATGGGTATAAATTATGGCTTTATAAGTTTATAACCATAATATATAATTATTTTGTATTCATTTATACAGGAAACTATATTGGTTAGATTTGGGTGGACCAAATGTACCATCAAAAGTTGGCAAAGTAGATATGGACGGTCGAAATCCGGTTGTATTAGTCAAATCGGGAATTATTCATCCGCAATACATTACAATTGATCTTTCGGGAAAGCAACTGTATTGGAGTTTAGATTCTGAAGGAAAGGTACAAAAGTTTTTGCTTAAACCAATATTAGTTTTAAAAATTAATTATTAAATTTATATTAGATTGAGACGTCTGATGTTAACGGAAATAATCGTAAAACTATCTTGGACGAAAGCAGTGGAGTATATATGCCTAAATCATTAGCTGTGTATCAAAGCAATCTTTATTATATGGATACCATTCATGAAAAAATTATTAGAGTTTCATTACCTACTGGTGACAATCCAGTAGTATTGAAATCCGATGTGCCAAATTTGAAAAGTTTAAAAATTTTTGTTCAACGACCTAGTAAGTCAAACTTTTACTGTCTATTTTGAGAGAAATATTAACTTTTAATTAATAGCAAAAGAAACCCATCCTTGTCGTTCAAATAATGGGCGATGCCAGCACATTTGTGTTCCTTCTACAAATAATCAAAGGACATGCGTTTGTTCTACCGGATTTCGCTTAAAAGATAAAACTCAGTGTGAACCTTACCAATCTTTTATTGTAACAGCTCAGACAAATACGTTGAGAGGTTTTAGTATAGATGACAAATCTGAAGCCATGCAACCATTATCGGGAGTTGGTAAATTTTATCAAAATTAACATCTTTGAAAAAATGGTTTTCCAATTACATGTTTAAATTTCTAGAGCATAATATTATTCACATTGATGTGCATATTGCGCATAATTACATATATTGGATAGACTTTGATAAACTATTTTCAAATGGTATATTTCGAGTCAAAACTGATGGTACAGGACGTGAGGGAGTTGTTGTTGATGGAATCGGTACTAATGGTATTCGAGGGTTAACAATAGATTGGATTGCTGGTAATTCTTATAATTAATAATTGAGGATATTATTATAGTAGTGGTTTATTATCATTTTTAATGTTTAGGAAATTTATATTTTACAAATGTTTTTCATCATGAAACTTACATCGAAGTATGTCGATTAGATGGAACGTTTCGTTTAGTATTAGTAAAAACGTCTACTGACGAACCCCGAGAAATTGCTGTAAATCCGATTAAAAGGTGAATTTTTATTAATTGTTACTAGATGTGGAAAGCAAAAATTTATTAATAAAAATTGGGTTATTTAGATTTTTGTACTGGATAGATGCTGGACAATATCCAAAAATTGAAAAAGCAATGCTGGATGGTACTAGTAGAACGGCAATTGTGGTTACTGATATTGCTTCGCCTAAAGATCTTACTATTGATATATTAACCCACGATCTTTATTGGGTCGATGCTCAGGAAGATTCAATTGAGGTTCAATTTTTTTAAATATTAAAGTAATCTTATTGTTACATAATGTTTTTTACAGAGAGTATCATATACTGGTGGCAATCGTCAATCTATACGTAAAAATTTACCATTTCCAATCGGGCTGGCTGTTTATGGTGATCACGTATATTGGGTTGATAAAAATCTTAGAACTTTATCAAGAACTGCAAAAGATCAAAGCAATATGACAAAGACACAACCAGAAAGGGTTAAAGCTGATTTGGACAATTTACGTGATGTTGCCATTTTCGATTCTGCTATTCAACCTATGGGTTTGTTTTATAAATTTGATTTTTTTAAATTTCTAATTTAATTTAAATATAATTAGCTGAATCTCCATGTACAATTACTGGACAAGAATGTAGTCAACTTTGTTTTGCCATGCCTGAGGGAGCTCCTGGAACGCTAAAAAGACGTTGTCGTTGTTCAACAGGAGTAATGTCATCAGATTTCAGATCTTGCGAAGGTATTGAAAATGACATTAGCTTCATGTGCCATTTTATAAACCATTTTTATTTTGGTTTTGTAGATCTCAGAGAATTTATGTTGCTTGCTACTAGAACAGAAATTAGGCACATTAGCATGGATCCTAAAGGAACCAGCCAGAATTTTCCTCTGAATACTACATTTATAAATGCTTTAGGAGTTGATTATGATTATGAAGAAGGCAAAATATTTTTTACTGGTAAATTGTTAATTTGTATTTTTGTTTAGTATTTTATTAAAATTTTAAAAACATTTTGCAGAACTTAAACCTAATAGTAGAATTGGTTGGTTTTCTCAATCTAATCCGACAGCTATTCATACTATTCTTGATGAAGGTAATTCAATTTATTTTTATTAAAGTATTTTCAATTGAAAATGATGTATAATATTTAATTCTACATAGGAATTAATCCTGAGGGTATAGCTGTTGATTGGACAAGTAATAAAATTTATTGGGCTGACTCTACTAACGAAAGTATTTATGCAATGAACTTTAATGGATCTCATGTTGTGATGATCACCAGAGTTGACAGACCAAGAGCTATTGTTTTAGACCCGTGTCAAGGGTATTACTTTTAAATTTCAATCCAAAGGCATTTAATAATGAAAATTTTATTTTAGTCATATGTATTTTTCGGATTTGGGTCGCATAGGAAATGTTGGTAAAATTTATAAAGCTACAATGGCAGGCAATAACAAAACGGCCATTGTATCATCAGACTTAGCTCAACCAAGTGGTTTAGCGATTGATTATGATGAAGGTCGATTGTACTGGACTGATGCTGTCAGGTTGGTGCATATTTCAATTAAATATTTATGGCATTACTGTAATTGTAAAAAATTTTATATTTGTAGAGAAAAAATTGAAAGGTCATTTTTAAATGGGACCGGTAGAGAAGTTATCGTTACAGCCACGATTTACCCTTTTGCAATCACTGTTCATGGCGATTATATCTACTGGACGGATATTCAACTGCGTAAGTTGGAATGCGACTGTTTTTATGTTTACAGAATTAGAATTTACGGAAATTATTTTTAGATGGAGTATACAGGGCTGAAAAACATACTGGAGCAGGAGTTATTGAAATTGTCAAGCGATTGGACAATTCGCCAAGAGATATTCATGCTTATTCGAAGAGTCAACAGACATGTAAGCTCTGGTTATTTTATTCTTAACATTTTAGAATTTTATTTATTTTAATATATTTTAATCAGGTGATTTTAATCCATGTGCTATTGATAACGGAGGATGTCAACAATCTTGTCATCATGTAGGCAATGGCACGGTATCTTGTCTTTGTAATTCCAGTTATACCTTAGTTAACGAAGGAAAGATGTGTGTTGGTAAGTTGCATAAAATACAAGTATATTTAAATGATATATTAATTAATTACAAATACTGTATGTAATTCAGTTAAACAAGCTAACTCTACTTGCGATGGATCAAAGTTTGCTTGTAATAATGGGCGATGTGTTTCAAGAATTTGGGCTTGTGACGGAAGCAATGATTGCGGCGATAATTCAGACGAAGATACTAAATTTTGCTGTAAATGATCGAATTTAACACATTTTAAAGTCAATTAATAAAAAAATTTTGTATTTGATTATAGCACTTCATACTTGCAGTCCATCCGAATTTAGATGCAGAAATGGTCGATGCATTATGCGAGGTTGGCAGTGTGATCATGAAGATGACTGCGGAGACGGATCAGATGAGTTGCAATGCGGTTAGTTAAAAACTATCTAAACATTGTTTACAAATAAATAAAGTTGTAATATAATTTTAAAGAATATCCTCCTTGCAACACAACTACTGAATTCACGTGCAAAAATTTCCGATGCATTTCTCTGTCTCAAACTTGTAGTGGAGTTGATGACTGCAAAGATGGCGCAGCATCTGATGAAAACGCTGAATTTTGCAAACACAAACAAGTCAATTGTTCTCAAAACAGCTTTAAATGCGAAACCACTAATATATGTGTAGAATCGTATTGGTTATGTGATGGCGATAACGATTGCGGTGATAATTCTGATGAAAATCCTACTATTTGTTCTCAACGAACATGTCCACCAAATAGTTTTAGGTATGTAAATCGTTAACTTAACTGAATGCTTTTATGTGAAACTTAATTTTTTTGGTTTAATTTGAAGATGTCCTAATCATCGTTGTGTTCCTGCTACATGGCATTGTGATGGAGAAGATGATTGTGGTGATGGAAGTGATGAACCAAAAGAATATTGTCAAAGTGAAAGTCACACATGCTTTGGAGACCTGTTTACATGCGACAATGGCAATTGCATTCCAAGAATTTATATTTGTGATGGAGATGACGATTGTCAAGATCGTTCAGACGAGGACGCCCGACATCAGTGCAGTAAGTAATTGACATAAGCAAGTTTAAATAAAATTATAAGAAAATTTATAAATAAGATAATCGTCAATGTAATCCGGAATCTGAATTTCGATGTGCCCAAAATAAAATGTGGGGAAGACCGGAATGCATTCCTAAACGTTGGGTATGCGATGGAGAACCCGATTGCGTAGATGGCGCAGACGAAAACACTACAATCCATCAATGTCCCCCATCTCAGATATGCGATGAAGATAAATTCCAGTGTAATAACGGTCGATGCATTAATAAAAACTGGCTTTGTGATCATGACAATGATTGCGGAGATGGTTCTGATGAACATCGAAATTGCAGTAAGTAAATTATTATTATTAAATTGTATTTAACTTATATAGTTACTTTTATACCTATTTAATTTCCGATAGTTTGGTAGTAGGATTTTATATGTATTTTATTATATTAATTTTTTTTCCAGCTTATCCACCTTGCGAAAAGGGTTACTTTGAATGTCGCAACACAAAGTGTATTAGAGAATCATATGTTTGTGATGGTGAAAACGATTGTTTTGATGGAACTGACGAATTGAACTGCAGTACGTATAATGAAGTTTACATTATAAATTTTATTTAATGAAGTTTTTGTTTTTAAAGGTACTCCGGCGCCATGTCCACCTCGAAAATTCATGTGCGCCAATAAAAAGTGCATTGATGAAAATCTTGTTTGTAACAAACAGCCTGATTGTGAAGATAATTCAGATGAATCCTCTCATTGTAGTAAGTAGCCTATATTATCCTTAATTCGTGATAGATTTTGTTAATCTAATTTTAATTTGTTTGTTTAAGACATTGATGAGTGTTCTAAAGTTGAAATGAATCAGTGTGCACAAGTATGTACGGAGAAAATTATTGGTTATGAATGTTCATGTCATCCTGGTTATAAACTAATGGCTGATAACAAAGCTTGTGAAGGTAATTTATAAATTTTATTTATTATTTTTGTTTGCAGATACTTTAACGGTTATAATTTGTAGACATAAATGAATGTAATGAAAAACACAGTAAGTGCAGCCAGATATGTGAAAATACCCGAGGATCATTTTTATGCAAATGTAATGACACTTATTATGAACGAAATTTGGACGGTAACACATGCAAACGAAAGGATAACGAAGAACCGTGGTTGATCTATAGCAATCGATACTACATTCGAAATTTGACCATTGATGCTTCCCAATATGGTTTGGTAAAGATGGGTCTAAGAAATGTTGTTTCATTAAGTTTTGATTATCGAGACCAACGGATATATTATTGCGATGTTGGAAACAAAGTTATTCAAAGGATGTTCATTAATGGAACTGAACAGGAATCAATAGTTCGTCATGATACTCATGGTCTTGAAGGTCTCTCGATAGATTGGGTTGGAAGGTCAGTCTATAATTACTAAGTTTGTAGTGTGCAGTTTAATAATTATCTTATCATTTTTGTAGAAAACTTTATTGGCTTGATCGCAATGGTAAACAATTGGACGTAGCTGAACTGAATGGTACTAATCGCCGCGCGCTACTTTACAAAAATATTAATGACCCAAGAGGCATTGTTGTTCATCCCGGCATCGGGTAATTAATCAATTATTACTTTCATAATTATTTGACATTAATTTTCTAAATGGTATTAGATATTTATTTTTTACTGATTGGGGTTTGATGCCATATATTGCTCGTTTGGGCTTGGATGGTACCGACTTGAAACGAATTATTACTAATGAACAGCGTTTAGCGTGGCCAAATGCTCTGACAATTGACTATTTTGCAAATCGATTATATTGGGGTGATGCTCATTTGGATTATATCGGGTAAATAACATAACTTTATTTATTATATTAAGTTGTTTTATATATATTTTTTAAATTTAATAGATCATCTGATTTTGATGGAAAAAATATAAAGGAAATTATGTCCAATGTTCCGCACGCATTTTCTTTGGCAATTTTTGACGATTACATGTTTTGGACGGATTGGAATTTAAAAAGCCTACAACGTGCAAATAAACTAGACGGTGGACAAGTGACTTTGCTAAGAAATAACACCCATAGACCGTATTCCGTTATCGTTTATCATCAGCTAAGTCAACCTGAATGTGAGATTGAGTTCTTTAAACTATTATAAAATGTCCACTATTATTAGTTTAAATGTTTTATAAATTTTAGATCGCAATCCCTGCGGCGATAATAATGGCGGTTGCTCCCATTTGTGTTTAATTTCACCTGGTGCAAAGACTTATAAATGCGAATGTCCAAGCAATTTCTATTTGGATAAAAATGAAAGAAACTGCGTTGCAAACTGTTCAGGGGGTCAGATGAGATGTGGAAGCTCAGATGATCGTTGCATCCCTCTTGCATGGCAATGTGATGGCGATAAAGATTGCAAAGACGGAAGTGATGAACCGGAAAGTTGCGGTATGCTAATCATATTTTAGCTGCATTGCTATGATAATTATATTTGAGAATGCGTTGTTAGTTCATTTAATAATATTACGATTTATTTATATTTTTAGCATTAAGACATTGTCACTCTGGTTTATTTCAATGCAATAATGACAATTGTACAAGTCCAGTTAACGTTTGTGATGGTTATGATGATTGTGGAGATCGTTCTGATGAAGCCAATTGCCGTTAGTGTTATTTAAAGTTTTTTAATTTTTTAAAAGATAGCAAATGGTATTTTGCAATTTTTTTTAGCTCAATGGTGTGCTGAACATCAATTTAAATGTGTTACTACTGGACAGTGCATACCATTGGCTTGGCGTTGCGATGGTAATAAAGACTGCTCAGATGGCTCTGATGAAGATACAAAATTATGCAGTAAATTATTTTTGCATTTAACGTAGAGGTAATATTCAGTTGATACAATTGTTGTTTTATCATTTACAGCGACTCAAGAATGCGATAAAGAGATGCAGTATCGTTGTAAAAATGGTCGATGTATTCCAAGGATGTGGTATTGTGATTCGGACAACGATTGTGGGGATGAATCTGATGAACTCGCTCATTTATGCCGTTAGTTATTGCTAGAATATATATAATAGTCTATAGTTTTATTTAATAATGTTTTTGTAAAATAGGAAATCACAATTGCACTCACGGATGGCAAAAATGCCCGTCTCGTGGCAATTACCGTTGCATTCCAACTTGGTTATTTTGTGATGGAAAAGATGATTGCCGTGACAATTCAGATGAAACTAGCCCTCAATTTTGTCCTCAATGTAATAGTGCTGGTGATTTCCGTTGTAATAATAATAGGTGTATTCCAAAACATTGGAAGTGCGATTTTGAAGACGATTGTGGGGATAAATCCGACGAAAGTCCTGAAATGTGTGGTATGTACTGCTTTGCTAAATTACCAGTGGCATTGAAAACTATAGTCTTATTTTAATGTTTATTTATTTTTTAGCTTTGCAATATAGGAACTGTTCTGAAAGTGAATTCCAATGTTATAACAGAAAATGTATACCTGGTTCATGGCGATGCGATGGTGATGATGATTGTGGAGACGATTCAGATGAAAGAGATTGTGCATCGCACACGTGTAGAGTAAGTATCTTGACAAAGAACTACTGCAAAAAAATGTGAATTGCATTTTTTATTATTTTATTTTAATAGTACGATCAATATAAATGCGCTTCTGGACATTGCATTGGGCTAAAATTTTTATGCGATGGTGATTTGGATTGCAGTGATGCGTCTGACGAAAAAAATTGTTCAACGAGATTTCCAGATGGTCGTTATTGCCCTCAAACCTTTTTCCAATGCCAAAACACCGTATGCATTAAAAAAGATTTTGTATGCGATGGAGACAATGACTGTGGTGACAATTCTGATGAGGGGAACTGCCGTAAGTTAAATGCTGATTTGAGATATTTTCTGTGCTCTTTATTGCTCTAAATAAATCTGTCCATCAAAATAGGAAATCAGCAATGTGATTTAGCGCACAAATTCTTGTGTGACAATAGACATTGCATACCAAAATGGCAACAATGTGATGGTGTTGATAATTGTGGGGATGGTTCCGATGAGAATAATTTTGAACTTTGTCGTCATTCTGTTCGCCCTTGCAATTCGTCTGAATTTAAATGTGCCAATCACAAATGTGTACCGCACAGTTCTTTATGTAATCATTTAGACGATTGTGGGGATAAATCAGATGAAATTGGCTGCCGTAAGTTTTAAACTGCATTTTTATTTGGTATGATAATAAAATGTTGCATTGTTTAGATTTTACTGGATCTTGTAGAGAGGGAAATGGTGGTTGTATGAGCAATTGTACCAGCTTGTCACGAGGTGGATTTATTTGTCACTGTAGTGCAGGCTATGTTTCAAATCCGTTGAATCCTACTCATTGTGACGGTAAAAGTTTAACCATTATTAAGTTTTAAAAATAGAAATTTTATAAATTTCTTTTTCAGACTACGATGAATGTTCAAATATGTTCAGTAACAATTGCAGTCAAATATGTGAAAATATTAAGGGGACTTATAAATGTTCATGCCGCGCTGGTTTTACGCATTTTGGCAGTGAATGCTCAGCATTAGGTAATGGTTTAATTAGTTTAAATTTTAATTTTCAAGCAATAATATTTTTTTTAATAGGGTATTCAACACTTTTGTACTCTCAAGGATCAGTAATTAGGCATTATAAATTAGACATTAAAGAATTAGGAGAAACAGCCTTTGGAGAAACTAAAATTAATGCTATTGATTTTGATTCTGTTGACAGTAAGTTATTTTTATTGTTTAAGCGCTTTGTTTTCAAAATTAAAATGTATTTATTTAATGACAGATATTGTATATTGGACTGACGTAACTGATTCAACCATTAAACGTTCAAATTTGATGAGTGAATCTGGAAATTTGATCAGTAGTTTACCTCAAGATCTGGAAGTTGTAGACATTAATAAGCCATTGGGTATCGCAGTTGATTGGGTTGGAAGGTAGTTTAAAACGTTAAATTTTGGAAATAAATTTTTTTTAATATTAAATTATTTAGGAATTTGTATTTTACGGACACTAACTTAAAATTAGCTACACCAATTGGCAATATATTTGTCAGTAAATTAGATGGACGATACAAGCATGCTTTAATTTCGACAGATTTACAGGTTCCTGCATCAATTGCTGTCAATCCTGAGATTGGGTAATGTATTTTAATATAAATTTTTTATTAGTACTTTGTTAATTTTTACTAAATGAATTGTTAGAATGATGTATTGGACGGAAACAGGAAGTTCACCAAAAATTGAATCTGCTTGGATGGATGGCACGAAGCGTAAAACCCTCGTTTCTGAGAGAATGGCTCTACCGACTGGACTTACTGTTGATGCTGTTATGAACCATCGCTTATACTGGGCTGACAGAAAATTAGGAGTAATCGAATCTATTAATTCAGATGGCACAAATCGTGCTGTAGTAATTAACAGCGGTAATGTTATTTTTACTTCCCGGTATTGTTATAAAAATAATAATAATTTCCAACTGTTGATGTGAATAGCTTCTGCCCCGCCATTTAATTTAGACGTCTTTGAAAATTCTTTATATTGGGTAGTCCATGGTGTTGGTTCAGTATTTAAGCAAGATAAATTTGGAAGAGGCGTTAAAGTTCCTATTACAAGTAGCATAGTAGGATTGAGCGGTATTAGGGTTTATCATCCTCAACGTTACAATAGATCAGGTAATTTATTTTTAGGAATTAGTCAAGACGTTATTTAATTGTAATTGTTTAGTGCATAATCCCTGTAATCGTGGAACTTGCACTCATCTTTGCCTCCTTATACCAAATGGATTTAAATGTGCTTGTCCGGGTAATAACCAAATTAGCGAATCGAACGGTGTGGCATGTCCTGTTGGTAAATATTACATTGTAAAGATCCAGTTTTCAAATTTTTGAACTGTATGAACGATTTATTAGCTTTTGAAGCCGTTAAACCACAACCTCTTCGTTGCAATTGTCACAATGGTGGTCGTTGCATAGATCAAGACCAATGCATATGCCCCGATGAGTTTAAAGGCACTTTATGTGAAATTGCTAATCCAAAAGAAGTATTAAATTACAGCGACACTAGTACTAGTAAGTAAAGAATGAAATTTGTTTGCAGTTGAATATCTAATTATCTGCATAATTTATAATAGATGCAGCAGCAATTGTCGTTCCAATTGTAATAATTTTGGTGTTTATTATACTTGGATTTGGTTTTGTAATTTTATGGAAACGGCGTGTTAGGTATAGTTTAACATGGAATTTGTAGCGCGTTAAGAGTTTGTTTATAAATAATCTTCAATTATTGTAGATTGATGGCCTATATTAGGAAAAATAAGAATAATTATGGTGGCAGTACTCAAAGTGTTTCGTTTAGAGAAGGAACTAACGTGCATTTTAATTCGCCTGAGTTTATGCGCAACGGTCCCAATGATCAACAAAATATGGTAATTACAATATTACTAACTTTTTATTAAAAAAATTATTAAACTTGATATTTTGTTGAATTAATCAAGGACCCGTTAAATGTTGATTTCAATACCGGAGATTTAAAAACTGGAGATATAAGCAACCCGTTATACGACCTCGCTTTTGAAACGGACGATATTTCAGCAACGGATGGAAATAAAAGAATCTACGAAGTTCCGGTAGATGTGTTTAATGCTAAGAAAAGTTATGCGGCTCCAACATTGCCCAGTTCGGCAATGATAACACCTTCTAGTGTAGTGCATAAAAGTTCACCTCAAATTATGGTGAGGCAAACGTCACTCAATCCAACGCTAACAGATTCTGACAAAGACACTGTACATCTTGTAGAAGAGGACAAGTCGGAATGCTGATCGTTAAAGGTGATTTTATAATTACTTTATAAATATATAAATGATGAAAAAGTTTTACCTCCGAGCTTCCAACGTGCAACTTTAGCTAGGTAAACATAGATGTAGATAATTATAAAATTGAAATAATGGGAATTACCGAATCAATTCAAATGTGGGTACATTTATTTTAAAAAAATTTAAACAAGTTGTTTTAAATGATACAGCTGCAGGACGGCAAAACTTGTTCGATCCTGATTTTGATATCGTTAGTATTTGATAAGGTAACATTTGCAGTTTTACACGAAATTTGCATTAATAACTTTAAAATTTAATGCGTAACAATGGTCAGCAACTAATTTTTATCAAAATGTAGGTCATAATTTTTGTAACGGGCTTTTCTATTTTAAGACAAAATCTCTTACTTAACATTCCGCAGAAATGAAAGTTATATTTTAATTGTTTAAGAAAAATTTCGTTTACCGTTTATGATTTTTTTTAAGTATTTGTTTTCACTTGATGTCTTATTTTTAGCACCTATTGTCTTTGAAAAAAGGTTTACAATTTATATAACTAAAAAATTCAATTTTTGAATACTTGTACGATTTTTATTGTTATTACACTTAAATATAGCGCAATGACCGAGACTAATGGCTAATGTTTTTCCCCCCATCTGCAGTTTATTGCAATTGCCGAGTTATTAATTTTTATAAAATAAGATTAAATTAGCTACGACTATAATAATGTGAAGGAATGTGAATTGATTGTGCAATAATTTGATAAATTTTAAATTTTTAAATGACATTGTCGGATTTTATTTTCAATATATTTTAAAATTTAAAATTGCATTTATAATCTTGTTATTAATGCTGTTTTAACTCCTTTTTTTTTTTTGTTTTTAAAAAAGCTTTGAAATATTATTATCGAAGTAAGAGATTACATTCCCATAATTGTACAGATCAGAGACTATGTGTTATTTTTATACTAATTATATATTCTCTCATAGCGTTTAAATGATTATAATGAGCGAAAAGTTTCTTGTTTAGGGATTGTTTGTGTGGCGAATTGAGCTGGTGTATGATTCAGGCATACTTATTTTTCTGTTATTAACTTAATTAGAATAACTTATAATTACTAATTATTGTAGAGATAGGGTCGGAGACGAATGAATTATTAGTTTATTTTTAAAGGAACGATCGACATCGCATTCATTTTTATTTTTCATCATGTTTAATTACGAAAACAACTTTTATTTTGCGCATAATTATTAAAATTTTGAAAGAGTTTCTCAGTTTTTATTGACTGTGCATGATATCAATAGCGGAAGTGCAACTTATTTTAAAATTTATTCGACAAATTGTTTTGATGTAAATTTGTTTTCAGAAATATAGTACTGTATTTCTTTCCCTGTATATTACGTGCTGTTTTTTTTTTTTTTAAAGATCAATCAAAGTTTAAATATTTTTTTTTTAACTTAATATTTAAATTATTTTGTGTCATTTAGTAAAAAGCGATTAATTTTTTTTTACGTTCATTAAATTAGCAAATCTTACGGCTATTCAACTTCAGTGGTTGTTGAATATACCTTTGTTAACTTCTTTTTTAAAAAAAAATCATTCAAATTAGTTTAATTCGATTTTTATTAACATTTTAATTGCCAATGTTTATCCATCGTACATAAATTTTTACAATCAAGAACTTAAATCGGTGCAATTATTTTATCACCCAAACCGCATATGACCGTAGTCATCGTCGTTTCCTTTATTGACATTTCCATTATCGTCCAATCTAATTCGATCTGTAATTCCAGATTTTCTTTTACTAAATCGAAAATGAGCGTAATCAAGCGCATTATCATCTCTTTTTCCAAATCGTAAATGACCGTAATCTTCATCTTCTCGCTTAGAAGGTTCGTCAAAGAGAATTGACCCTAATTCTTGGTCGTCGAAGTCATCAATAAGATCATCTACAATTTTATTTTCGGCCCTATTAAGAGGATACGTCGTAACAGGTTTTTTTAGTAACTTGTTATCTTCAAGAATTCGTGCGGTGACTCGATGCTTAGGATGGCCAATATTTTTTGAATAGTTAGGTAGAGGTAATATACTTCCCGCGCAGCGTTGTTCAAACAGCGAAATGCTAACCAACATTAAAACTAGGTGGAAAATCATTCCAATCCTAATAAAAATTTTAAAAAATAATAATCTAACAATTAATTAAAATTAATTTTTTTAATAATTGTTATACTAGTGCTTAATACTGATAGTATATTGGAAATAAGTTTAGAATTATTCTTTTATTTTAAGACTTAACAGATTGCATATTATTGAGAACTTTTAAAAAAGATGAAAACATTTTGCTTTAAGATTTAGTTTAAGAATGAACTTACATGGTAGGCTAAGTGTCGAGTCGGAGGAGACGGTCGGTCACTTGTCGTCGTTGTCTTGACGTCGAATGAGAATTATATCCCACGAAGCTCTGAGGTTTTATAAAATAATCGTCTCTTGTCATTGGTAGCGAAGAAAATGAAATCAAAATATTTCTTTTTTTTTTTTTTCTACGTTTACAATTTTTTTCCTTGACATCGTTGAATAATTTGCAAATAGCATTTCTGCGAATTTGAACGATAGTACCTTTGAATTCTCAAGTAGGGGCAATTGTAATTTTTAAATTTTTTTATCGTAAATAAATATTTAATTTATCTCAACTTATGTCGTGCAATAAACTGCGCTTTTACCAATCAAGTGCTCATCCACAATGGAGTTTTATTGTTAATCAATGTCTTTCTTATGTGTGTTTAAACATCATTCTGTCAAAATGTTGGAAACAAGCTGTTGTCCATTAACTCCTTGCTAAGCCCTGCGTTGATTAGCATCAATTATTTTTTGGCAATTATTAAAAGTTTTACAAATTAACTACCGGTATTATTTTTTAAAAAATTGTTTTTATTGTTTTATATTTTGACTGTTTGCAGTTAAAATAAATGATATTTGATATTAAAATAATATTGATAGCTACTCGTAAATTTTTGTCTATTATATTTAAACAAAAAAATTGAATTGATTAACTTATTTTCTGTGAACTTTATTGAAGTAGAATTTTACTTTTAAGATGTTTAAACAATAATTATTCTTAATGGATCTTAAAAATATGGTCCATAGGCCTATTTAATGCGGTTTTAGTTTACCGGTATTTATTTATTTTTTTGTTTTATTGAGATTATTTTTATAGAATGATTTTTAACATATAATTTAATCTTACTTTTAGCATACGTGATTTAACTAATAAACCCGTAAAAAAATGTTGTTGTTTTTTTGAAAAAGAAAATTTGAGCGACAATTGTGGAGACAATTGCCTCTCTAGAAGCACGTTTATTGGATCTCTTGGGGGAGTTTGAGATGTGGCTTTAACTCTACAGCTTAAAATTGGAGACATTTTGCATCGAAGAATATGTGTACCGGTATACTGTATTTCCAATTTTAGAAATCATAAGCATCTGTCATCTGTAAATTGACGAGTCCCCAGGGCCATCGAGTAGGCCTACTTTTGGAAAAATGACAGTGAAGAAAGTTTCCATAAACGTGCTTAACGTTTACCCAGAGCACATTTAAAGATTTTTTTAAAGCTAAATTTTATTTATACAATCGTTTTGACTAATATTCTGCAAAAGAAAGGCTTTATATGATGTACATCACGTAGGCCTGCAGGCCTACGTAAAGAAAATACAGTACTAGTTACTAATTAGGCTACATACAGCCTAACCTACGCGTTAATATACTCAGTCATTTTTCCAGATTGTAAAAATAATAATACAATAATTATTAATTGAATCGCGGTCGGAATCAAACTACATGTTGACGAGTGACGCATGGTTTCAGGCCTCTCAATACTACAGTATTATTATTATGGGCATTTAAATATCAACAAGATTTTTCATGTGTTTCAAATTTTTCTTGCCAAACAATTTACCCTTTAAAGTACAGTAGTTGGATGGGTGCGGACTAGCGTTAACCTGAGTTAGGCCATTTAGAATAAAATATTATTGTGTTGTACAGTAACTTGTAGACTAAACCAGTGAGGCTTCAGTAGGAGCTGCTAGCCCACTGGTCCACCTTGGACCCGGAACTTTATGAAGCTTTTGAAGGAGTTTAGGAACTTCTGGCGTTATACAATAAATTCTTTACCGTATGTCAAACAATTCGTTATAATATTATGTATTGAATAATTATTCATTTTTCGTTAAATTCTTTACATCAAACAATTCGGCATACCGAGCCAATTGTGTCCAAACAAATCTGAAAGTTTTGAAACAGAAATAAATCAATCAAGGTTTAATAAGAATGCAGAAATTTTTTATATTTACATTCAGCAACATATCCGATTTAGCAATAAAAAATAACATCTGGCATATGACCTCCCCCACTGAGTCGGCACGTGCTAACGCACTCACTCACGTTTGCCGGCTAAAGTTTTTGCGGATTTGTAGCGTGCACCTGCCGACTAAATCGCGGCAAGTGCCGGCGGGGTCTCGGCATGTGCGGGGTGCAGCATATTTATTAGAAAGTTCGTTTAGTTTGTTAACTTGTGCCGACTCAGTGGAGGAGGTCATGTGCCAGATGAATTGCCTTTCATTATTAAATCGGATATGTTGCTGAATGTAAATATAAAAATATTATTGCATTTTCATTAAACTTTGATTGATTTATTCCTGTTTCAAAACTTTCATATTTATTTGGACACATCACTATAGAAACATATTTTTACGGCGCGAATGGGCGCGAAATGTCGTAATTTGGGATGACTCTTTCGCATTTTTTTTTTTTTTTGCCGTTATTTGCGCTAAAATGTTTTCCTCTTCGATCATCTCATTTGGTACTTTTTATTTCGGCACGTACGCGGTCGCGCAAGTTGCAATTGGGATTTTGTAATATGCGCATTGATGATTTTAACAATATTCTTGGTCAATAAAAAATGACCTCACAAGTTGGAATGCCTCGTTTTCTTTTCTGTTACTATCATGGAATTCCTATACAGTAGTTGCATAAAAGATAGTACAGTATGTCAGTATAGGTTTTATTGCTGATTTAACAAATTGCCTTTAGATGAGTGAGCAGAATTAATTCTAAAATTTTATCTGTTTTATTCAAATTTGGCGCAAAGTGACGTTGTTGCAGCAGTTCTGTCGTCTGTATAGGTCTGTTCGCTCGTTGCACTAACTTGGAGTAACTTGCTTTTTTTGCATGAAAGCGTTCGCTGGGCTGAATGCAT
>JAQGAY010000544.1:0-25143 GCA_034698085.1 Polydesmus angustus | reverse complement strand
ATTTTTGGCGGGTTTTTTTTTTTTTTTTTTTTTGTTAAATTTAAATAAACTGTTCGATACACAATCGAATCCTTTTTTTTTAATATATATATATATTCATTTTGCATCATTCTGCCTCGTCATCATCTTCGGCGAATTCGTTTGAGAATCGATATGGAAGAGCGCAAATAAACAACATCCGACGTCATTTCATTCCATGTCGACGTGCGTAATTGGCATATGAATTCCGCTCGCTCTCTTTCTCTCGCAAACGACCTTACAACATCCGGGACCGGCTGCTCATCTCTACTTAACGAACATCCAAGTTCGAATTGTACGTTGGGGAAAAATTTCGAAGAACAAAAATAATAAATTGTGAAACAGGGTTTCATAAAATAAGATTATTTTTTTATGGAGTAACAACACGAATAAAATTTAAGTTGGTTACAAAAATCTAAAAAAAATATATATAAAAACAATAAAAAAAATTCATATGTTCATAAATTTATTTGCTTTTGTAAAACAACAACAACAACAACAAAAAAAAAATACCGGTAGTATACTAAGTTTATTTATGACAGAAATAAACCTCCTCGCGGATTTCACTACTGCATACGCGATTTTCAACAATAGTTTTAGGCGATTTTTCATCATAAAATGTTATTAATACTGTATTTTTGTATAAATTGGCCTTTAGTTGGGCTACATTCAAATAGCCCCTTGATTTTTCGCACCAGATACTTAAACTTAATTGTAAATTATTTCGGGCAACAAAAAAAATTTCTACCAAAATACAGTTGAATTTCCACAAAAAAGATTTAGCAGTAGTTTAACCGAGGTTTTATGGTTTAAAAAAATCAAAAGTTAAACTACTGCGTTGTAGTTTAAAAAAAAAGAATGCATTTGTTTTCCCTTCTTGGTAGCCACAACATACATTTATTTACAGAGGAAAAACCGAGGTTTAAATAAAACTAATTATTTTAGTGACCACGAAATATATGAACTGTATCTTGGTATTAGATTATGTTAAATTCTAAATAAATAAATTAAAAATTCAGCATTAGATTACGTGTATACTGTTTAGAGAGAGAGCAGTACACTGTATACCACTAATTCTAACAAATACTTTTATTATTTTTAAGTTGTTATTATTCTCTTAATTTATTGCATTTTAAAAACATTTTCACTTTATTTATTTCTTTAAATTACGACTTAAATATTGTATTTACATTTTCAACCATTAATAATTCTGAAATATAATTACCGATATGTAATAATAATTCATGTAATTTGCCTTGAAATTTTATTTATTATTAAAATATAAATATTTAATTTATTAAACAGTAATTATTATTGCAACACCTACTCAGCCTCTTTTTCGGGTATTAGCGTTTCAATTAAATTTTTATTTAATCGCATTTTCTAACAAAAAAAAACGTTTAATTAAACAACAATAATTATTTTAACTATATCAATATTTAAGTTTTTATCATAATTTAATTCTCACAACGCTCATTATAAAGGTATTTCTTCCCCTATTACTTTTAAGCCCACGAAAGATTAGGAACCATTTATTTTGATTAATAGTAGACACTGTAGTATGCGAATTTTCATGCAAATTAGATCGGTAAATTAGATTTTCCGAAATTATCATTAAAAATAATTCGTGTCAAAAAAGTGTAAATAGCCCGTTTAAATTATTGCCTTAAATCTGCAGCTAACGTGTGAGAATAGAGTGAATTAGCTTTCTCACACCTTCAATGACCCGCCTCCGCATACTAATGGTCGGCAAATTATTGTTAATTAAAGTGTCATTCTTTACTTACAAGGTGCCCCTTCTGAAACCCGCTTTGCAATTTTATTTATTAACCGGCATTGTTTCGACTTCTTCCGCGAATTTACATTTTATTTTCTGCCATCTTACGTTGTCAAACAGCGCTTTTTAAAATGAGTTACAGATATAAAAATAAAAAAATGAAGTGTGAGCGGCTGAGAGACAGATGACAACAGTCCTTGGCCCATTTATTCATCCTCTACTAATGCTTTTCCATTTCAGTATGGAAGAAAAATATATTTAATGCCAATTAAATTTCGACGTAAGAAATCGTGCGTTACATAACCAACGCCGTTTCCCAATTTTATTGTCAACCGATTAAAACGAACCGAATAGCGTTAAATTATGGTTTCCCAAAAACTGTGTTACGTACGGACAATAACGAAACCGTTCAAATGTCGATACAACACAGTTCATAAGAAGAATACATCTACAGTAGTTTGGTTCGCTATAAAAATATTCTTTTCAAAAAATATAGTGTGTAAAAAAAATAATTATGGAAAAATTTTATGAATACAGTATTAAAATTTGCAGAAAATTATTAAAATGCTGATTTTAATCATTTATAAAGAAATAAAAAACCAATCAAAACCCAAACAAAACTCTACATAGCTCAACAAGATAAACTTCCAAACATTCTCAATTAAATTCAGTAAACAGTCAAAAACATAAAGCCTACTGTATACAAAAACCCGTCAAAACAAGTCACTAAACTTCATAAAAAAAATCTTATTGAACTCTATTAAACACCAAATCAGTAATATAAAACACAAAAAACATTTCAGCTATCTAAAAAATTAAAACACTCCCTAAACTTCAAAAAATAATTGCTAAATTCTTGTAAACACTCGTTAAATCCAATGAAAGATTTCATTATATTGATAATATATTGTTTTCCAATACCAGAATAATAATACTGTATTATTCAAGTCTTTATACAGTAGGTAAACTGAAAGTTCGTTATACTGTACTGTAAAAAATTTTTTCCCATCAACTCTTTACATGTAAATTATTTATTATGTATTTGGGATATACAAGAGCATTACCAAAGAAAAATCACGTTCTAAAGATATAAAAAGCCGTAGACGTATAATAATCGTGACAATAAATCTAATTAAATACAATAAAATTAATTAGAATACCTTAAAAAAATATGCGAAGGTTATTTTTCTTTTCGGAACGTTAAAATCACCTGTTGTTAAGGTATCTCCCTTCAACCACAAGCGTTTCCTAACCAACAAAACTGTATAATATTCTTTTTACTTTATTATTATTCGATCGACTGACCGGCTACATTGTAATCAATTAACCACAACGGTCAGTGTGAAGCGGATGTCCCTTCATCATCAGGGTCATCTAGAAAGTCACGCATCATTTACATGCAAATTTCTAATAAGCATGTATGTCACCCGACATTCAAAAATTGCTTTCAACTTCTATTTTCTTTTCTCTCTTTCAATTGAAATACTGTACTGTACATATTATTGCTCCCGACCTAATTAGTTAAAGATGAGTAAAGCACGCAATAAAACTGCTAATCGACAATGACAGATGTTTTCGATATTTTAAATTAGTGCAATAACCTAGAGTAACTTTTTGATGAAGAAAAATTCTATTAACGCGGTAATCCCATGCAAAAAAATAAATAAATAAATAAATTTTAAAAAAACGCCACGTTTTGTCGCTTTCTCCATTATAAGGTACCTTTTATTTTATCATTATGTTCATCAAATTTGAAATTATTAATTTTGAAATTTTGAAATTATAAGTTCTTATTTTATATGTATTATGACAATTTTGCGGTTTTTAACTTTTTCTTTTCAGTTGTTTTGAAATTTTTTTTATAACTTTTCAGTTGCTTTTAATCTTTCACTGCTCTGTCATTTTTTTTTTTAGCTTTTTCAGGTTGTAGATATTATTGTTTTCTTCTTTTTTTATTTAATTTTTACCTACTGTGTTTATTTATATTGTTTTGAACGGCCGTTTATATAGTTATTTTCGGTTTCTTATATTTAATCTTAGCTTTCAACAGTATTAATACATTCTGCGATTTTTAATTCTGTTTTTGTACTTCAATTATCTTTTCTGCTGCCTTTAATTTACTCACCTTACGTTATTTTATTTCTATAATTTTCGTATTTCTTTAATTTTCGTATTTCTTTAATTTTCGTATTTCTTTAATTTTCGTATATTTTTTAATTTTCGTATATTTTTTAATTTATCTACTGCTTTTAATCTCTTTATCCATTTGCTACCTTTAAATTTGTTTATTCATTTCTGATTTTGCGAATATTCGTATAAAACCTCTCTTGCTGCTTTTAATCATCTTAATGACAATATTCCGCATTTAGCTTTGTAAATTTTCTCTTCTGTTTTTAATTTTTATTTGCTGCTCTCCATCTGGTTTTCCGCTTTTTGCTGCTACCGGTATTAATTTTTTTGCTTGTTAAGCTTTTTAATATACATGTACTGTAATTAATTTTATGCAATAAAATATTTCATGCACGATGGTATTTAATGAGTTTTAGTTTTTAATAATCATTAAAAATTTCATCAAAAAAGTGAGAAAAAAAAAATTCATAAAAAAAAAAATGATTGAAAGCGAGCGTAACAAGAATTTTGACTGACAGCATAGCAACCGAAAATTTCGAAGAAAAACAGAAAGAAAAAAAAAAAAACGAAAGAAAAAGAAAATCATTCATTCATCGAGCGATTCGGTTACTTAATTTCCAAAAAGCATCTTTATTATTCAGTCCATCGACATTTTCGGAGACAAAGACCAATTAATGAAATGCGTGTAATCGGTGTTGAGTGGAATTTTCCAACATTAATAGAAAAAAAAAATAATAATAATAAAGAAAAAAAAAAAAAGCGCCGTGCAATAATATTGGGCGAAACGTCGTCTGCTACGAAGACAAGATTAGGCGCCAACGATGCAAAAGGCGTCAGTATAGTTGACACAGAAAATAAGGCTAGGCAACTAGCTTGCTTTGATTTTGACAGACGTTTGGAGGTCAAAAAGACGATGTCCATCAACGTGAACGCTACTTACAAAAACAAATCACACGTTTTTAAGAAGAAAAAAAAAAAAAAAACACACGCGGCATATTTATTTGGCATTTCAAAAATTAAAACTACGAAACGATTCCACCCATTGCAGTATTCCACCCACCCTTTAACTAACACGTACGCATTAAATCAGCAGGGGAAGTCGTTAATTAAACCCTCGGAATACTTTTTTTTAGTAGGGATGGGCGAAAAAAATAAATAAATAACTGGTTAATCGATTAAATAAAATTCAAATAGGTGAATAATTCCGATAACCTGAAGTCGGTTATCTTTAAATTTAAAAACCGTTTACTGCAATTTTAATAATAAAAATAAAAGTAACTCCGATACAATAAAGAAATCGGAAAATATAATAAAACAAATCAGACAATATAATAAAAAATTCACTATTATAATAATGAATGATGCAATTTCTGATAATTACATAATTATTTTTATACGATAGTCTCTAAATCAGCCAAAAAGTTAAAAGAATCCAAAACAATAATTGAAGTAGAGATTGAAAAAAAAAAAAAATCGGAAACAAAATTTGAAAAAAAATGCAGAAATTTTGACACTTTCAAAACGTGTTGATTTTGGGAGCACATTAATAGGGAAAAAAACATAATTTTGCATTAAACTTGTTTAAAATGAAGCCAAATTTGGAGCTGATTTATTAACAAAAAATCGAAAACATAACCAAAAAAAAAACTTTTAAATGTATGAATAAAAAATGAGACACAAAATAAATGCAAGAAATTAAATAAAAATTTATAACTAAAAAATTTTAGCCTTTAAAAAAATTATTTTCAATCAATAATTTATTTAATTAAAATAAAAAAATACTCAATTAACCTACAGTTTTGAATTTATTTAATTCGAGCCGTTCCCGGCCTGTCCTACATTTTATCCACTAAATTTAGAAAACACCCCGACTTAAATTATATTCCAACAATACCGGTACCAAAAAAAAAAAAAAAATTAAAAAAAAAGAAAGAAAAGACGGAAGAAGAAAAAAAAAATGAGAAAAGAGAATTGTAATAAGAATAATAAAAATATTTTCCATCTAGTTACGCTTGAGTGCTCGACCGATCATCTTTCTCATTTTCTCCAACAAATTCATCTTTTATCAGGTGAATTACCTCTTATTTTTTAACGAGATACTTCATTTTGCTTCTCTTCAACTGAAAAACTTAATCAACAGTGACACCCCCCTATCTCATTCTTTCTATCCTCTCTCCTTAAGTTACGAGGTTGAGCGTACCCGAGCCAACACTCGGAAATGAAACTCTCCTACCTAATCCCACTCCCCACTCCCCACTCGATTGTTCGATTCCTCCTGCACGGTTACCAGGTGCGTTTCACCACTGCTGACGTCACCAACCAATTCCCCATTCAACTCGTCTCCATTTCTGCTCTATAGCGTTACACACTGTTGTTACATCGTCGAATGAATCGCATTTTCCCGATGTTTAATATCAAGTTGATCGACGATCACATCATTGGCATATTTTAAATCAACATTCGTACGTGGAATAGTCTGTTTTCGTATAACGCGTGCTTATATCACGCGGATTCGTTAAATGACAATTGAGGAAATGAAATTTCCTTCTCAAAAAATATCAAAATTTTATAACGATAATTGAGTTAATAAATTGAATTTTTATTTTAATTACAAAAAAATTTGCAATAATTTAGAATAAATCACCTTAAAAACTAATTTCCTCGCACACCACGGTTTCAACTTTATCTACAAATTGCATCTTTTAATTACACCTAATACTGTTTTTACATGGATTTTTTTATACGAATTTGAAATAACGGTTTCAAAATAAAATTTTACTCTCTTTGTTTTTAACCAATTATTTTTACATGGATTTTTTTATACGAATTTGAAATAACGGTTTCAAAATAAAATTTTACTCTCTTTGTTTTTAACCAATTATTTCAAAAATATTTTTTGCTTATTTTGGGAATTTTTCAAATTTTTCATACCTTTATTTATGTATTAATTATAATTTTGATAATACTGTATGAATTTTTCGGGAGCGTTTATATAATGTCACAGAATTCCCCCATTACTTTTTTTACACGTATTTTTCAGGAACGTATACCCCGTGTAAAAACATTGTTAGTCGCAAATCTAAGGTTTATTTACATAAGTTTAGCGTCTTTTATATAAATTATTTTAAATCGTTTTAGAGCATCGAATCGATTGATTTTTATTTTAAGCGAACCAAATGTACTGTGAAAATATTACTTATTTTCCTCAACATTTTCTGCGTTTTCTAATACGCGGTTTTCGACAAACGCGTTGTACTCGTTTCGAATAAAATTTTCCTCAAAATGAGAAAATCGAGTGACGGAAGACGCAAATAACGAATTATGTATAGAAAACGCCGCTTTTTTTCAATTGTACAAAACCCAACCTGGTGAACGTTATCGAATCGAACGAGAGAAAGAGAAAAAAAAAATGATGATGGAAGATAGGTATTGAATGTGAAAATAGATGATTTCCCGTAGCCGGAGCGACATTCGCAGCTGCTTTTATCTACATTGGCATAACGTGACTGTGACATCACCAACACCTGTGCGATGCCATTTCATTCCGAATGCACCTGCGTGTCAATAATATTCATCTCACCCTCCCCATATTCCAAAAAAATATATTAAAAAAAAAAAATACTAAACCAAAACAATAAATATAAATTTAAAAAATATAATATTAATAACGGTAAGACGGTGATGAGGAGGGTACTTTAAGCAGCCATCCGAATAAAAATGGCCCGACTAATTAGCGATGACCTTGCGCGTTCACGGTTGCTTACGCACGCTCAACATCATATTACTAAATAATTGAAATTAATATTTTTGAAAATCAATTTCACGGATGCCACATGGATAGGAAAAAGCGCTGACCTCAAAATGTCATCCTACGTAACATCAAAGCAAATATCGAAGTCAAAAATTTATTATTTGACATTTGGCTAACATTGGGGATATTAAAACTAGACAACTGTTTAAACATTTGTCGAGTGAAAAGCATAACGTTACGCAACTTTGCGTTATTATTACTTGAATAGAGTGAAAATTTGTTCTACGAATAACGTTATAGTAAAAACCTTCGTTGAACGCCAATTGTGCCAAGTTCTTAGCTCAACGAAAAATTTTGAAAGTCACAACTAAAATATTATTGTACTAGTATACTAAATTTCCATATAATATCAACTTCATTACAATATTTAGCAAATTTGCAATAATATTTTTACTCGCGTTAAAAATTGATTTTATATCTTTTTTATACAAAAAAGTGATTTTGACATCGTTTATTTGTCAAGACATCAACAATTTTTGAGTTATTAAATTTATAATTATTGAATTTCAACACAACCGAAAATTTTGAAATTAACCCGATTTTTCAGTAAATCAATTTTATAAAGTTACGAAAAACGCCAATTAAAAAATTGTAAAATTTCAAGATACAAAATTTAAGTTTCGCTAACAAAATATTGGAAATAATTCCAATAAGACCATTTTAAATTTTTTGTGACCTTATTTTATTTTTCCCAAAACTTCTTCAATTATAACAAGCTATTTTTTCGGTTTACTAAAAGTTCGTTATAGAACATTTTCTTTTTTCTCCTGCATATTGTTCGGTATTTGCTCGATCATTTGGTCGCCATCGGTGTCCAGACATCAGCAAGCGATCAAATGGCGACCGGAAACGCAACCGTTCAGGCGTTGAAAAAAAAATTCAGATAAAAAAAGCGTGATGTAAATTAGATAACCGGAAATGCTTATTTATACGGCGATAACATCTGACAAAAAAGAGAGAGAAAAGGAAGCGATGGCGACTTGAGAGAAATATTAGAAGAAAAATAAAATCTGCTCCGCTGATAATAATAAAATCACGGACATTTATATAAAAACATGCCGGAAGTCGCCGCTACCAGGTTGTAGAAATAGGAAGCTGCAACAACTTTTATGGCCTCCCTTTATGTCAACCACAGACTTTTTCCAATAAAAACAGCTGACTAACTTATTAACCTTAGTCATTTTGCTTTTCCAAAACAGTTCTCCCCTCTCTTCCATTTTAAGCTCATTTAATTAGCCGAAAACATTTTCACTTTCTTTATAGAAAACGCGAGATATTCTTTAAATGTCAAACCGCAATCTACGACTTAAGATTTAGATAAGTAATGAGAGAGAGGGAAAGGTTCCTGCGAGAAATAGCTGGTGACTAACCATCAAATCCCATTAACTAACCAACCAGTCTGACTCCAAGTTTCGATTGCAAAACGTTGCTTTCCGTGTTTTCGGCTCATTTCGAAGAAAATAACGCATCGAGGAACAATTTTCGCTTTCTAATTCAAGTTCTGCGTAACGTGAGATACATTGTTTCAATTTTGAAAATGTCAAAATAGAACGAGTACATTGTTAATTATAATTTTAGAAAGACGTAAAAAATCCCTTTTTAATTAAAAAAAAAGTAAACACAAACTGCGCACAAAAAATTAATTTGAACCGGTTTAAAACTTTTTAAAAAAACTGATAATTATTTAATAAGAAAAAGAGAAATAAATTAATTTTCCACTTTCGTTTCTCTAGATTTATGAATAACGTGTGTTTTTAAATTTACGGAGTTTTTAAAAAGCGAATAAACAAGTTAAATTTTAATGAAAATAAATTATTTTTTTAATATTTAGTTACAACATCATCACCGTTTTAACAATGAAAAATAACATTTGGCATGTGACCTCCTCCACCGAGTCTGCACATGGTAATTCGATTAGCAAAATTTTCAATAACCAATTTCCAATTTGCCAACATCCAAACAGACACGTTCGAGAGAGTTATTAGAAATTTCGTTGCCCGCGTTAACATGTGCCGATTCAGTGGAGGAGGTCACATGCCAAATGTTATTTTTCATTGTTAAATCGGTGATGTTGTTGTAACTAAATATTAAAAAAATAATTTATTTTCATTAAAATTATTTTGACTTCTTTATTCCCTTTTTAAATTGAAAATTTTGCTAATCGAGTTAATATGTGCCGACTCAGTTGGAGAGGTCGTATTCTAAAAATTGGTTTTTTTTTATCATTAAATCGGAGATGTTGTTGTATGTAAATATTAAAAAACTAATTCATTTTCATTAAAATTTGACTTCTTTATTCTTTTTTTAAAAACTCCGTAAATTTAAAAACACACGTTAGCTTCGAGAAATAATAATAATAAAAAAACAATTAAGAAACTAAGATCAGCGCAAAACGAGATTTAAAATAAATATTTTCAGTTTGCACTCTAATCGACGGAAGTTTTGTTTTCCAGACGCATCAGATGAATTGCCAAACAATCTTACATTTCCCACCCATCCGCAATTAAGATAACAGTGAATTCGATCGGTTACTTTACCGAGCCAAGACTACTTAACGTGCGATATCAAATTAATTTGCTGCTAGAATGAGTTGCAGTAGCTAAAAGGTTGAGAACCCAAAATAAATTTTGTTTGAAAAAAAAGTTCGACGACACTCGACCCCGTCAACTGGTTCCAACCGTTGTTCCAACACCCCCGATCCAATCGAGAATGGGAAGTGACCTTTAACCATCATCGCCCCCACACCCAAATAAAAGATAAGACCCGATCGTCTTGTCTGTCTGCCGCGGATGTAGAGCACCCGAACTTAAGTGCACTTCAAACCGCGTTTACACACACTTATGTATACGGTGCTACTCTCAAGGACTTGAAAAAAAAAAAAAACTACCCGGATGTTAAAAGCGTGTAAACAATTTGGCAACATTTATCAAAGCAGACAAAAAGCTGTCGGCGAAAGAGTTTAGGCGACTTTCAACAATAGTTCGTAATACATTCGTTTCCACCGAATTTATATATCTAAAATTCTAAATTTAGCGCTTTAATCTTTTGTCTTAATGACTATTTTTATAACGTTAAGCGAATAGAATTCCAAGTTAAGTACTCCGAGTAATTTTTATATTCGTATGCTTTTTAAGTTTTTACATTCGTATGCTTTTTACATTCGTATGCTTTTTACATTCGTATGCTTTTTACATTACACCTAATACTGTTTTTACACGAATTTGAAATAACACAGTTTCAAAATAAAATTTCATCCTCTTTTTACACGAGAAATTTTGAAATAAGACGAGTTTTTAACCAATTTCAAAAATATTGTTTGCTTATTTTAGGAATTTTTCAAATTTTTCACACCTTTATTTATGTATTAATTATAATTTTGTTAATACTGTATGTATTTTTCGGTAGCCCTTATATAATGTCACAGAATTCCCCCATTATTTTTTTTACACGTGTTTTTAAGGAACGTACATGTATACCCGTGTAAAATCAGTATTAGGTGAATACAGTATGTATTTCCGTTGTATAGCAAGGCGGAATACAGTAGATCTCTCGCGAAAAAGGAAACTTTATTGTACCCTAAAATACGAAAATGAAACACCGCAATGTAAAACAAATCGTAAAATGTAATAAATAATAAATTAAAATCAAATATTTCACGATAAAATTCTATTACAGTTACTTTAAAATTCCATTTTAAATACCTGTACTATAATGTACTATAATGAAAGTTTCATCTTACATTCAACTACAGTGCACTGTCTAATCTACTAGAAACGTGAAACACCGAAACTTTGACTTCAAAAATTGTAAACGCGCGCTGAACAAAAGTCAGAAAAATCAAAGAAAAACAATAAACAAAAGTGCTGAGAGGAAACTTTGCTCGTCGGAATAAATTTTCTCATCAGCTGATGGCGAAGGGGTAAAATAAAAGTAGCATCTCCGGTATTATTGATCAAAATGAGGGTAAAAAACGAGTTATTTGGAATCGCTATTAAGAGAAGTTGACGAGAACAAGTATCGAGTTACACAATGAAAGAAAAAAAAAAAGGGGGGGGGGTAGGGTAGGTAAGCAGAGGGTGGGAAGAAAAGCCCGAGGAGGGAGGATGAAGCAGAAGCACCCCGTTGCCAGATTTAATGACCTGGAAACCATGTAAACTTCCAAGGTCGACTTTTCTCTTTTCAACTTCTCCTTCGATCTTACGCCGCGCACTACAATACTACAGTTTCCCATACAGAGTGTCGCGGCCCAATAGTGTGTCATGACCCAGTGACAACCCCAACATAAGCATTTTACTTTTAGCCCCTAAAAAATTTCTGGTAACCCAGACTTCCGTGGCAGTTGAAATACATTTTTTTGCCCTCCTGAAAAATTGTGACTTTGTTTTAGAATGATGCAGTCGATATATCGCTTTGCATTGATCTCAGATTATTATAAAGTGCCTACAAAAAACCCTACTGTAATATTATAAATTAATTAATAACAATTATACAGTAGAGTATGTGCGCCTTAGCTTTTCAACTCCTTTTTATGCTTATAGCTTATGCTTATGACGTTCGAGTTTGGACCTTGGAACTTAAATTTGTAAAAAATAAATGATAAAAATGAAGAAAATAATTCTAAAGTCCAAATTCGAACGCCATAAGCATAAGCTATAACTTATAAGCATAAAAAGAAGTTGAAAAGCTAAGAATCTACTGTATGTATTGCCCACAATTTTTTATTCCATTAAAAGAAATCGTTAAACTCGTTTAGCAAAACGTTTTTAATTGTCAATCAGAACTTTGAAATCAAGTTAAGTAGTGAGAGATGTGTCGCATACTGTCATGCATGTATGTACACGGTGTCAGGTAAAAAAGAGTACCTTACCATTTTATACTATGACGTCAGTTTGTAACTAATACAGCTTATTCATTAATAAGACTATTATAATATAGATTAAAATAGCTCTAGTCTCAATAACATGATTTAGTAATTAATTCTCATGTTATATACTGTCGAGCTCGAATTTGTTCCGTACGCCGAAAAGCAAAAAGGTTGCGAAGCTCGAGTGCACCGCACGTGTGTGTCATGCGCGAGCTGGAGTGCGCGCACAGTATGACCGAAGGCGACTTGAACTTCTTTAATAATAAAGAAGAAAAAAAAAATAATAATGTGAAGCAGTCAAAAGCAGCATCAGCCATTAATACATGTATCTCGAAACTCGCTCCGATTTGACCAAAGGCAAACGAAAGAATATAATCTAGAACTAAAATTTCTAGCCCAAAAATATTCGATCTACAGTACTAATGCAATGAAAATGTGCACTTCAAAAATATTAAAAAAAAAAAAAACTCCCGGCGAATTTTTGCATTCTTAAAATAAATTTTTTTTTGCAAATAAAAAGATAGTTTTAAATGCTTATTTCACGATTCAAAATGAACTTTTAAACGTCGCTTGATCAGGGTACACAGCTTGAGAAGCTCTTTCCTCAACAGAAAATACAGTTTTATTTAAATCTACTGTACATGTACTTGGTAGCTACCTGGAAATAGATTAAAAGAACCAGTAGACTAATTTAAGAACCTGCGCAAACGTAAAAATTGATCTCGTTCAAAACTAAATCATAATACTCGTTGATACAAAAACCTTACATCGAAACCGAAATTTTGTCCTGAAATCTAGATTTAAAAATCCGGTGGAGACCCAGCAATTTAGTTTCATTTAGTTCATATTTCGCTCTCAGTTTGTTACAAAAAAAGAAAACGATAAAAGAAAAAAACAAGCGAATTGAAAAACTTGAGCAAGCAAAAATTTTATAATATTAACTCGTTCTTACGTGTGCAAAACATTTTTCTTGCCAAATATATTTTTAGTCAAGATTTCGTAGATCCGGTGACAACTATTATCATTATAATGCCACATACCAAAAATATTTCGTTGTAGAAGTAATCGTTTTGCTAATTAAACATCCGCTTTCCAATTTCTTTCTTTCAAATATGTTTCTATTACGATGCGGTTAGAGGGAGTTTCGCTCGATTTACCAAACTAAACCCACTAAACTTAAGAAAATAATAATGATAAATAAAAAAGAAAAAAAAGAAAAATATAATGGGAGACGAGGGCAGGCCACGCGAAGCTCGAAGTAACGAACATGCTCATTATACGATTTCGCATATATATATATAAAAAAAAAAAATAGTGCTCAAAAATTAATCGTCATCGTCGATTTTTCTGCTTTCTTACTCGTCAAAAAAAAAAAATTAAACGTCAACGAATTGAAGCAACAATTGAAACCTGCGCATGAGCAAACGTTAACACCGCAAAATGTTTATCTAATCCATCCATAAAATTACAGATCTAGATTAAATTCTTCGCCAAACGACCTCCGATGACCTTATAAAACGCTTAAGACTTAGATGACTCGCCAATTCGTTATTTAGATTTCGCGAATGGAGCATTAAAATAAAAAAAAAATAAAAATAAAAAATAAAAGAGATAGAAAATAATAATGGAAAATGCCACCTTCGGTTAATGTCCATTCAAACATGGGGACTTTTTTTTATCTCTTCGAATTCAAAATAATAATAATAATAGATGCGGTGAAATGTCGGTACAACGAAAGTTTCTGTAATTTCCGACTCAAAACAAACCACAATAGTTTCAGTGCAAAATAAGTTCAGTTAAACGTTAAAAACAAGGTCAAAATTTCAAATTAAATACCGTAATATTTTACATAATAGTGAATGCGGTACGACAAAATTATACGCACCGTAATTTCAATTTATGATATTTATATTCAATAAAGCAAAAAAATTTAACCGTCAAATGTAGCAAAATATAGCTTTCTATACAATATAGCTTTCTTAAATGATGACAAACTAATACTCCGTAATAATAAGATACGGCATTTTCAATAATAAGAACACGTCGAATTAAAATTTAATAAAATTTAAAATTCTACATAAAGTAAAATAAACCTCGATATAACGAAATTATCTGTAAATTTACAACAAAGTGACATTACAGTACAATAAATATTATGTAATTTAAATTGTAACTTCACATGTAAATAAAACGAAACAAAGTTTTTCAAAAACTATTTTTTTTTTTTTTAAATATTTTTCTTCTGTGAATTTTCCGTATTTACAATGAACAAAATAATATCCATAATCTCATTCCTCTAAAGTTCGTTATACCGGGGAAATATTGTTCCGGAAATTAGTTCGAGAAATTACCAAAATGAATAGAAAATGCGGCGGAAAATGCGTTATTTGATCGATTGATCGGCAGAAAAAAAAGTGTACATGTATTATTAATAATCAAGAACGACGGAAAAAGATTATTTACAGGTTTGTTGTTAGACGTGCGATTTGACCCAGTTCCGGTGTGAACAACTTCCTGATTCCATTGAATAGAAAAAGAGCCGTCAAGAAAATCAACAAGACTGACTAACGAGCTAAAACCTAATCGATTTATCGGATGAAAAGTAGATAGGTGGGTGGTGAGTCGTGACTTTGAAAGAGAAGGGTTACGTACAACGTCACCGAGATCAAAATGGAGTGAAATCCACGCCGAAACAAAGATCCGTGGATATAATTAAATTTAGTCACCAAACTACAGTGTTAATAATGACCCAACCTTTGATCATTATTAAATTAAATAAAAGAGCAAATATTGAATAATAACATAAGGCAAAAAGTGTACTAAATACAACAAAAAAAAAAGAAGTCCTTAATGGAAATTAATAATGACAATGTTAGTTCCTTAATTTAAGATTTGTCCGTATGGTAAAAATAATAAATAGATAAAGTACAGACTATAACGTAAGAATAATGATTTCAATTTTAAAAACTCATATTTACTTGCAACTTAATCAATTACATTAAGTTAAACCAATCTACGTTAATTATTGCCTTTACTACTAAGACATACGTAATGATAATGTATTTTTTTAGTATTTTGTATCCATAACTACTGTAATCTTATTTGTTATTGTCCAATCTGCCTATGACGACTAAAAGAAATAATAATAATAACAATCATCTCCACCATATATTTAGCATTTACATCAATTAAAACCCCCCTCAGCTATATGAAAAAATCCCTAAAGTTAAATGAAAAAAGCCCTAAAGTTAAATGAAAAAATCCCTAAAGTTATATTTAAAAAATCCCTACAGTTAAATTTAAAAAATCCCTAAAGTTAAATTAAAAAATCCCTAAAATTAAATTAAAAAATCCCTAAAATTAAAATAAAAAAGCCCTAAAGTTAAATTAAAAACATTTTAGTTAAACATTTTAAAAAAAAAAAGATTTACAATACGGTATTTAGCCAATTAAATGTGTTCTGTATTTACCAACATTGTAAAAAATTCTAAAATAATATAAAAGTGGGCTTTCTTCTAAATTTAACAAACAAATAACGAAAATTAATCAATTAAAATTATTTATATTCATATTCTTAACAATATTGCCAGGGATCCCTAAAATAATATAAAATACTGTACCTCGAAATTAAAAACACAAGATTTGTTAATCTAAATCTAGCAAATAAATCTTGATTTGGAAATTTTAGTGGCAACAAAATAGTTTTTTTTATGTAAAAAAAAGCATATGTCAGTCTACTAATTCGTCATAAATGCCGTCTGCTTTTTCTTATAATTTCTTTATGGTAACCGCAATATAAATATTCACGCCATATAACACGCCCGAGTATAAAATAAGACCAAATCTTCCGGTAACGACAAAATAATAATACACCGACCGTTTCGTCGAGCCTACATTATTACAACAAAATCGTTAACCGGAAATGATGACCCGCTGCTTAGCAACAAATCAATAAATTCCACAACCTCTTCTTATAATCCCAAAACAAAAAAAATAAAAATTCCTGAACTGATTTTTCAGCGTTCTAAATTAAATCTCGTTTCAATAGCCAACAATCTTTTTTTACTCTAATTTCTCCGATACATGTCTTCCTCATTTTATTAAAAACTCATTTGTTCGCGCCAATTTTTTTTTTTTTCTTTCTTTCTTAATTTTATTATTTATTTGTGTGAGAAGTATCGGAATTCGTGAGCCGATCGAGTTCTCACACCGTCCTCAATTTGCAGTCATAAAAGTCGTCGACAGACCTAATTTTCTTCGATTCATCGTCGCGTAAACATCATTCTACTCTTTCACAATCACTTCCAATGTAGTTTTTTTTTTCTTTTTCTCTAAACTGTAAAACACACGTGTGTATATGTGTGTATAAATATACGGTACATTTTTTTTTTGAGAGTCGCCGAATAAACCAAATCGTGTGATCCTAACCCAACTGGTTTCGTTTCAATCGCAACGCACGCAATGCTTTCTTAACAGAATGCTTTTAATTAATAATGATAATAATATAAATAAAAAAAAAAAAATTAGAGAAAAAAAAAATAATAATCGTAACGAACTAATAAGAGATCGTAATCGTGCGACACGAGGATGTTGCTCGCACAATGGCGCCCAAATTTTGCAAAAAGACTTCAACTTAGATTTCCTGTCTCACTCACTCACATGTAGGCCACAGTCACATCAAATCCAAATCTCATAACAGTTTACTGCACTTTAATGTGAAGATAATTTTTGGTATTCAAAATTTTAAACGATACATTTCTTTTATAGTTGGCAAAAAAAAACACTGATCAACCGTTTTTTTTTTTCTTTCTGCAAAATAAATGTAACGTTTAAATAGGGTGATATTGCTTAGCATGTGAAAAAAATCTCTAAATCTAAATATTCTTACTCGAAAAATTTATTTTAAAAAAGTGCAAGAATGACAATCTAAAAAATTGCAAGATTTTTGAGATTTGGCAAAAAAAAAAAAAAAAAATTGATGTGGTTCAGCATGCACAATCTCAAATGCTAAAATCATAGAGGAAAAAAAGCAGTAAAATTTTATAAAATGCACATATTTTTAGGAAGAAAATATTTTTTTAAATGTAAATTATGTTTAATTAAGCTTAAAAATTTTTTTTCACAAAAATAAAACCTCTTAAAAAATATTTCACCAAAAAGTTTTCCATGATTCCATCTATTTCGCAATTATTTCCCATAATTTGAATTTTTAGCTTTATTAAATTAATGCTAATTTCTTTATTAGTGTAATTGCACAATTCTACGAAAAAATGTATTAACTATCGTAATTATTTTTAATAATTTAAACTATAACAATTAATTTTCGGTTAGTTAGCGGGGAAAAAAACCTCTTGACATTTTTTTATTTTGTGCAAAAACTTACCTACAAAAATGTTACTTGTTTTGTAAAACCACGGATTTTATTTTTGTAATAATTATTTAATGTTTGAAATCACTGAATTACCTTTAAACCGAAAAAAAAGAAAGTTTAAGAGAAAACTTTTTTTTGTCACTTTCTTTATAATTTTTTTTCTTTTCAATAACAATAAAATGTACAAAATATAGCATTAAGTTCGATAACATTTCAAAAGTGAAAGCTGTCATTTTTTTTTTTTTTAAATATTTATTTATTGTTTTCCTACATCAATTTTTCTCCATCAAAAACGTTAAATCGAAGGTTCCGGTATATTATGTAAAGCGCGTTGCACTTCAACTCGTTCGCTTTAACCCGATTTCAGCATCACTTTCGACTAACTTAAATGATCCTCCCTTTAAAAAAAATCAACTTGAAAGCCGATGGAAAAAGTGATCGAAAAATTTTCTCACGCAATTCTCAACCTATAAACAGTTCGAAAATAAAAATAAATAAATAAATAAAAAAAAAAAGAATCGTCAAAATAAATCGTGAACATTTTCTACGCTGACGTAAAAAAAAAAATAGACATTCTATCATTTGATTTTTTATCTTACAGTGCGTTAATAAAAAAGAAAAAAAAGAAAAAGAAAATTGATTTTCTTCGTTTATTTAAAATTTTCCTTTTAATTTTCATCGTTTTAAGCCTCAAAAAATATTTGAGCTGAGAAACATTTTGACAAGCGTAACCATATGGGAATCAAAATAAAATGTCGACATCGTTTCGAAATTGGAGAACAAAAAAAAAAAAAAATGATGAAGAATTTCGTCTGCCAAAAATTGTACACTACTAGTCTACAACTCTTACCATATTAAACAATGAGTTCTCGAATAACGCGAGATAAAAATTTAATTTTTTAAAACAAGCTTTTTGATCATCATGCAAATCACATTTTAGCTTATAAAATTTTCTCGTGTACCCGAAAATTTATTTCTCAAATTCTTCAATCGAGTTTCTTTGAAAACTGAATTTGAATAATACGGTACAGTAACTATAAACCGCCAAGTGCAACCCAGACTAATAATTTATAACCGCTTCAACTTAAGACTGCTAAAATAAGTGCGAGAAAACTTTTATCGCGCGCACAATAAACCTCAAAAAATCACATACCACCTGAAACTCTTTTTTTTTTATACAAAATACTTTTCCATCGCAAAAAAAAAAATTTAAGTGAATCGGCGGAAGTAGCGGTGGTTTCGTGTGAATAATCGTCCTCAATGAGTTTGTGAAGCGGAGAAGAAGAAGAAGCGTCTAATTAAAACGTAAAAAAAAAACACACACACAACAACAGCTGTTTAAGGAGAGATAATAGTTTTTAATGAAAACAAATAATAAAGTCGAGCGCGAGTAAATTGAAGCGCTAGGCTTACGTTACGTTCGCTTACGTTGCGCCAAGAAGTTATTTTGGCAAAAGCAATTTATACCCCCGCCCTACTTTCCATAAGAGGAGAGAACAACGCTCCGCCGAACGTAAAAAAAAAAAAAAAGACGTTTGCTCTTTGCCTCTTCTTAATCACCCTTGTTCTAACCAACCAACCCACCCCCCTTATGTTCCATTCAAAGCTTTGCCCCACATTGTCTTCTCATAACCCTCAATTTGACGGCGAACACCAGTTCCCAAGGAAATGCCATTTTTTTTTTTCTCTTCATCTGAAAAACATTTTGAGGCCGATATTTCCATAACAACAACAAATGCATACCGCAAGAATTTATTGATTACAAATTAATAAAAACTTGGCTGCTTTATCTTAACCCAGAGTCTGCGGTAAGCCGCCCCGTTCTTTTTTCTATCTTAACGGCATTATTCTTACGAGCTTAAATGTCATTTCGACGATACTTTTTAAAGAAGTGATTGATTAAAATGATTTTGCGGTTTTTCTTTACCTAATGAAAGTTGATTACACGAAATGTACTTTTTTTTAATTCGTGTTCGATATTATGCATGCACTGTATATTATAATATTTTAATTTTACTTATATGAATAATTCCGAGCTCTGTATAAAAATATAACTTTATTGATCTGTTTATTATTAACTTTCCGCTTTCTTAATCCTTAGCTTTAAATCGCGGTATTTCTAAAGCTTTTCAGTCAAAATAATGCATAACAACAATTTTGGTAGCTCTAAATTCAAAATGGATGCAGGGTTCAGCGTTAAGTAAGCTTCTGATTGGCTCTTGCTATTAAGATGTTATTAACTTACATGGAGATAATAATATTGCTTATCATAAGATAAGAAAGAAAAAAATAACCTTTAACTGCTTCAAACTCTCTATTGAGAGGGTTCTTTCTTAACCGTTTAGAAAACTAACTTTCAACTTTATAAATTATTCCAAACTCTCTATTTGCTTTAATTAATTATTGTATGTAGGCAAATGCATTATTATACTATCAAATACATTTTTATCAAAGAATTTTGTGACTTTATTTATGAATTTCTCAAAAGTTTTAAGTTTAATTAGAACTTTAAAACAAATAAAATTGCATAGAAAAAAAAGCAGTAAACTCATTAACATTCGCTAATTAGAGACGCATGTAGTAAGAAAAACTGCGCATTAAAAATGATATTGTAATAAGATTCAATTAGTTTAAACATTAAAAGCAGTGTTTTCTAAAATTCGTCGAAAAGAACGATTAAACTATTGCATTTTTAACTAATTATAAAATACTAAAAAAAATGTAAATAGATAATAATAATTATAATGATGTAATTGAATCTAGGGTCAAAATTATCGAAGAAAATTTCAATACGAAAAAAATTATAATGCACTCTAAACTTAAAACAAACTTTATGTAAAGTTCACTTAAACCTTTACTAAGTACAGCGAATAAAAAGATTTAAATTGTAACTTCCGGTGCAATGATATCATGCGCGATTAATGTCAACTTATGCTAATCATTAATAATATTGAACTAAATGTTGTGTTTACGTTCAGCAAGTCATTAATTTAAATTAATGCGATTTTTAAAATAAAATCTTTTTCCGCTAATACATTTAATTTAATCGCATCTAAAGTTCGTTCGATTTCAATTAAGAACTTTATAGAAATTTTGGCTCGCAACAATATCGCACGAATAATAATTATTATTTCGTTGCCACCGAATTTCTAAATCATGATTTAGCAACGTGATCGTTACAGAAAGTGGTTTTAGCAAACGAAATTATAATTCTTTCAGCAAAATACGGTACCACGTTTCAATAAACTTTGTTTGGTAGCCACAACACTTGGGATAACAACCCGAGATAGGCGTAAACCGAGAATTAAATAAAACCTAGCTGCTCAGGTAGCAACCACGTATTAAATTAAACGCCTCGCGCTGCAACCTGAGTCAAGTTACTTGGCCGAAGAAATAAAGTTATTGGAGTGTAATAAATTTGAAGGAGGAGAAGGAAAAAAAAAAAGAGTTGGGCAGGTGCAATTAAGAATACATTAAATTTAATATTTTAGTTAAGCAGAAAAAGATTGTGATCAAAAATTCGCAATTAAATGTGAAATAGGTTAAGCAGAATCGCGAAGCAGTACAAAAATGTTGATACAACGAACTTTAATATCAAATCAAATAAAAATGTTTTTTCAGCTCCCAAGATAAACTTGTACAACTTTTCCCCACAAAAACAATGCTGTAAATCACTTTCCTTGCAGCAAATTCGAACATAACGAGTTTTTCAATTTAACCACGAGTTTCACTCGGAACAAGTTGAAATAAACTCGCGATTAATAAGATAAATAAATACATAATTACGGTTTAATATTTTTTTCATTCTTGATTAATATTTTTTTTTTCTCAATTTTCAAGTTCTTTCGTTCTTGTACTGTACAATGTATAACGAATTCAACTTAATCAATTCGTTATAATGTTTGAAAACAATTAAAAACGACATGGTTATGGTGAGAAATGTCATTTCTTCCATCTTTTATAATAATAATTGTTTAAAGAGCATTATGTTACAACGAACTAGGTTATTATAAATCGCCAAACGAGTACTGTATGCCGTTCACTTTTAAATTAGCAATTTGATATGCTGTACATTAACAACCGTAACAATTTTGCCTTCACAGAGAGGTTGAGTGACGTCATCAAAAAATAAAATAAAATTTTCAATTTGAAATTCGCTGAAGAAGATATTCATAATCGCTTCTTACAAAATGAGAAAAGATGACGCTTATGCCTCATTAGTATTTATTATACCCCGCGTTACTTTGTTTACGTCCGGTGTATTAATTTGCATAAGGAAATACAGGTCATTTTTATGGCTTGGAGTTTAAAAAAAGCGTTGAAATGGATGTTTAAACATGCTGCATCTTTAAAATCGTCTGCTATATCATCAATTTTAAACATTTTTCAATTAATTATCATATTGCTAAGACATTACGTAGTAAACAAACAATTTTTGTTTACACTTTCATAACGAAATATCCGCAGCTATTTAATTTAATAATGTTGAAATTTCGTTATATCAACTTTCGATCGCGAAGCCTTGTCGAAAGTAGTACTAAGGATGAAACAAGGCGATTGAGGAGGAGGATTAAGAGGGTTGGTTAGTAATTATTAATCTGCTAACTTAACTACCCACACTAAAAAGCGAACGTCGTCTAAAAAGTTAAAGAAAGAGATAATAAAATGTAAATTTCAAATAAATAAGTTTTTGTGTTTGCAGACCCACCTCGTAGCTTTTTTTTTACAATAGATGCACGAAATAATAATAATCTTACCTAACAACATCTTAAAAAAAAAATTCGAAACGATAGAGATGGAAAAAACGTGATAGAGGGAGAAAAAAAAAAAGAATCGGTGAATTGCCATCAACGAGTCCACTTTCCTAAACTCACTGCAATACTTTCTCATTTAAATAAACATTACTTTCTATATCTAAATAAATAAATAAAAAAAAAACCAATAGATAAACAAAATAAATATAAAGTCACTCGGATAAAAAGCGTGACGGGTGCTCCAAGATTTTCGTTAACCTACGAGGTAAACAATTGAGCCAGCTTAAAGTTCGAATAATTCCAAAAAGAAACTTTAAGATAAAATTCGGAGAATTATTTTTTAAAGTAGACAAACCCCAAACATTAAGAAAAAGAAAAAAAATTAAATAGCGGTCAAAACATCTGTAAAAGTTTGTCCCGGTTTTTATTTTTCTGGGTTCGTGTTCTGTTTCCTTCGTATAATAATAGGCCGAAACTTTAAAATGTCTCAGTTATTTAAAGGGGATTTTGGAAGGGGGTGAAATTATGCAAAATTAGTAAAATTGTCACCTCATTTCAACAAAAGTTTCACAGAAAATAACTAATTTATTCAAAAATAAATCGTAGATAATACTGAGAATTATCTAAAAAAAAATAATTTTCGAGCTGCAAAACTACTATCAAATACCTCGATTTACATTAATTAATGTCACCATTTCACTTATAGAAAACTTCCAGAAGAATTTTGACTTCAAATAAATTTTGAAATAATGTTTCCAAATTTATACAGTACTGTCGTTTATCCGAATTAAAAATCATTACCGGTACTGTATTGGTAAAGAAAAAAAAAATTTCCATAAAAAACCAGATTTTCAAACATCAAAATAGTATTTTATTCAAAAAATCTAAGAAAAATAGTAATGAGAATAATCCGTAAAATTGTATACTTATATCCAAAGCTTTACGTCAATGAATGTCACGTTTCCACTAGAAAAAATATTGAATTTGTTAAAACCATTTAATCTCGCTTTAACGCTTGAAGCGTAGCAAAAAAGTGTTGCTAAAGATTATTTTTTTTCTTCTTCAAAATAAGATTAAGTAAAACCTCTTACTAGAACAAGATCAAAACTTGAACGAGTGTTTTCTTAAAAAATTAAAATTCGTCTGAATTTTTTTTCTTTGCCTTTTAACCTTTCATTTTAATCTCTTTTAAGTATAAGCAACAACAATAAATTTAAAATCAGTGTAAAAACGAAGATTAAAATTGGGTGGTCAAAATAAATAATTACAGTATTAGAAAAAAAACTTTCGGAACTTTTCTTTTTCAAAACTTCTCCCAACATCAAAGTTCTAGAACAGTTGCAGTGGAATGTTGCATTCTGCTGGTAATTCGATCTCCTCACCTTTCTTTTTAATTAGCGACTAGTTTCTAATCGTCAGCGAAAGTTGAAAACAATAAAGTATCTCCCCGGCTTCTCAAATGTCGAAAACTTGAGCTCGTAAACACGGATTCGTATACTAATACTTTTCTTTAATCCATTTGTAACTCCGCCGAGATGCGGGGAAAATGATTTAACCCAGTCGATTGTTTTCAAACTCAAATAAACGCGCTCGTAACTCACATAAGATGAAACGCGAGACAAATTTGCGCGAAGAAATAGGAAAAAAAAGTAGGAGATGAAAATGTGGTCACGACTTTGTCCCAAATAATCAAATAAGAGGATTCGCGCAACGCCCAGCCACATTATCTATTAAATGCATCCACACCCCACATTATTTTATTTACGAGACAAGAAGAGGCAAAAATCATAATAAGAAATTATTTTTCTCATTCTTGCAAAAAGATAATGCAAACTGTCAAAAAAAAAAAAAAAAAAAAAAAAAAAAACTCAAAATTTCAATTCAAAGAAAGAAACAAAAATCATCTTTCTCTTATCAATTTTTTTCTTTCTTTTGGTAAAGACCATAATAATTTTTTTAAGGCGATTCCTGATGTTTGTCTATCAACCGACCTATCAGACAAAACAAACCAAAAAAAAAAAACGCTCGCTAAACTTGAATATTTTGCTGATACATTACGGTAGGCGATATATTTTTTAAAAAAACTTTCATTAAATTTTAAGAAAAACTGGAATGAAAAAGTGTATTTTTATTTGAACCCGATTTAACATATATTCTACAAATTCGATAAATACAGTGAAATCCGCTTATAACGATCTTCAAGGGACTGCAAAATTTGATCGTTATAACCTTGTTCTGAAGTTGTAATTTGGAAGATTCGTTCTCGATTTTGATAGCAATATTTATTTTAAAAAAAAACAATTCTAGTACGGTAACATTTTTTTTCTCCGAGTTCAACAGCATTACAATACAAGTTAAGTTTAGTACCAAGTACTTATCCTTTTTTTATTTAGTATTTTAAATAGTCGGGCATTCCAT
>JAQGAY010000543.1:0-25145 GCA_034698085.1 Polydesmus angustus | reverse complement strand
ATTATTGTGAGTCACAAATTTGACAAATTTAGTAATTTTTGAAGACAAAATAATAAAAAATTTTAAAATTTAAAAAAAGTTTTTTTTTCAACATTATTGGAGTCACAAATTTGACAAATTAACAAATTTAGTAATTTTTAAGACAAAATAATAAACAATTAGAAAATTTGAAAAAAAAATTTTTTTCAACATTATTATTGTGAGTCACAAATTTGACAAATTTAGTAATTTTTGAAGACAAAATAATAAAAAATTTTAAAATTTAAAAAAAGTTTTTTTTTCAACATTATTGGAGTCACAAATTTGACAAATTAACAAATTTAGTAATTTTTAAGACAAAATAATAAACAATTAGAAAATTTGAAAAAAAAATTTTTTTCAACATTATTATTGTGAGTCACAAATTTGACAAATTTGGTAATTTTTTAAGACAAAATAATAAAAAAATTTTCAACATTATTGTGAGTCACAAATGTTAAAAAAATATCAGTCTTTCGATATTGCGTTTTTAATATCTATAACTCGTTATAACGAAAAAAAAAAATATATTGCTGATATCAATCGATATATTTTTTAAAAATATCGATATTTCGATATTTCGCTATTTTATCAACATCCCTACCTCCACCGACCGATGTAGTGGTCATCTGGGCAAAAGCGGCCAGTGTAAAGAGTGAAACGAGAAAAAACAGGCCGACGAGAAAACTCGAAATCGGGTCGGCGCTGGACCCAGAAAGAGACATGGAGAACTGCGCCACTACGTAGATCAGTTTCAACAAGTACAGAATAAAAACCACCGGATGTAGCATTTTGTCCAACTCGACGCAAGCTTTAAACATCCACAAATGCAAACTTCTGTATTTCTTTAGCGTTTCCACGTCGCTCGAATCCCGTGGAATGTGCAAGGCCAATTCCTCGAAACAGTGCTTCAAGACGTGTTGGAACGAGACGAGAATCATCAGCGGATGGTACAGCGGAAACGACATAGCAAAAAAACTGAAAACCAGTAACAAATAAAAGCAAAACTCGGCGTAAAGTGTTTCGAAGTTGTCGTTCCGGAAGTCGTAAGTGAACAAAGTCGTAACGCTAGAGATAAGTGCGAAAGTGGAACAAGTCTTAACGAAGAAGTAAACGCAGCTGATATTTCTGCGTAGAAAAGTTCTTCTGGGTTCCAAAAGAGGTTCGAGGCGGTACAGAAATTGAACGTAATTAGCTAAGCGCTGATTCATTACCAATTGCGCGAAAATGGCGGCGAAGATTTGAGTGGAAACGCTGAGGAGTGTGAGAGCGTAGTAAACAATGTTGGGCAATTCGTCTCCGACGTACATACCGAAATATACGTAATGCGTGTAAGTGAAAGAGATTACGTAGATGGACAGGTAGAGGCGGGAGAGAGTTCTGCAGAGAATTCCGGTTCTTCCAGCAGAGTTCCATTCGTCGGCGAATAAGCCGAACAACGTGTTGAACGCCAAATATTTCATCGACAATTTCATCGGGCGAAAAATGAACGAAATTGATTTCTCAGAAATCATTTTTTTTTTTTTTTTGACTACCGAAAAGAAATAAATTAATAAATCACGATACTTTTTTTTTTTTTGATTTAACTTAGAATTTAATAATAATTATTGATGATTTGAACTCGTTTAAATTAAAAGTTATTGCTGGATCTGTGTGCTGGATCAAAATAAAAGGGTATTGTTTGTTGCGCAAGAAATTATTGTAGAAAAGCATTTATCATAGCGATTATTTTATTTTTTTTTTTTTTTATTTTTTTAATCGTTATGGTTATAATAAAATATGCGATTATCAAATTTATCCATGGAGATGATGTAAATAAGATAAAAATACTGGAAAATATGAGAAATCGTTGTTTTTTCAAAAGAATAACGGCGACCAATCACAGCTCTCGCGCGCAAAACAACCAACAACAAGGTTTTGATTGCGCGAAACAGTTTATTTAAATATTTAATAAAATATAATTAATACTATTTTGTACGTGAAATAACATTTCCAACAATTCTTTGAATCCCATTGTATAACAATTATTATTACATCGTCGTCTATCGATTTGTGTTTCGGTATTTTGTTGGAAAATTTTAAAGGAATTGATTTACTAATTTTTTTTTTAAATTTCTATATTTTACATTGAAATGAATAAGTTTTCAACCTTCGAAATACAATGCGCTCTTTATTAAAAAAAAATATAACAATGAAGACGAGCCAGTGTGTCACTAATATCTTATTGATTATTTTGTAAGGCGCATGCTCGTTATTTAAAGAAAACGACGATGTAGAAGATGACGCGTAGTAAAATCTGTTAATTCAATCAATAAATAATACCTCCGGGCAAAACAAATCAATGTCACGTGGTGACGGACGTAAAATATTCCGGCAAAAAAAAAAAACTCAACGTCGAGTAGATAGGCCTACCGAAGCTTTTAAAAAGCGAATAAACATATCAAATTTTAATGAAAATGAATTTTATTTTTTATATTTACATACAACAACACCTCCGATTTAATAATAAAAAACAATTTTTAGAATGTGACCTCTACAACTGAGTCGGCACGTAATAATGCGCTCAAGAAAATTTGAGAAAATTTGCATTAATCTTATGGTAGATGCCGGCACGTGCCGAGATGCAGTCGGCAGGTATAGGCTGCAAGACCGCAAAAAGCTTTAGCCGTCAAAGTGAGCGCCTGAGCACGTTTACGCGTGCCGACTCAGATGGAGAAGCCGCAGAAGAGGTTCGAGGCGGTTCAGCAAGTGGATGTAGTCGGCCAAACGCTGGTTCACTCGCACATGGATGAAGATGGCGACCAAGAGCTGGTTGAAGGACACGAAAAATAAAAGAGCGAGGAAAACGTAGTCCTGTAAATCTTGGACGTTGTAGGTGACCAGCATTAAGTATTGCTGGCAAAAGTTGACCGAAATGTTGAAGAGCAAGTAAAGTATAGAGAAGGATCTGCATAAGTTTCCGGTTCTTCCTGGAGAGTTCCATTGGTCGGCGAATAAGCCAAATAAAGTGTTGAACGCCAAATACTTCATCGACAATTTCATCGGATGAAAAATGAACGAAATGGACGTTTCACCGCTAATTTTTTTTTCTTTCTTGTCCACCGTAAAGACAAAGCCAAAAAAAAAAAAAAAATATATATATATATCTGAGATTTAATTATAACGTAAAATTAAATAATTGTGTATTTGAACTTGTGTGCCTGTTTCTCATTGCGTCCTCTGCCAAATAATAATAGTGTTATATATCATTTCGCGCAAGCGCAAAATCGTGATGAAAGAAAAATGACGGTGGAGCATAACGGAGCGTGCGCTACCTTTGCGCTCCATTTCTGGCCTTACCTTCGCTAAAAAAGTGTTTCACTTCAAAAAAAATAATAACTAAATAAATAATATCGCATAAATTGTTGAAAGGGTTCGTTTATCATAGGCCTAGATCGAAGCCAGTTCCCTGGATGTGTTTCTCCGTCGGTGCTACAGTGTATTTTTATCCGCACTTGAACAACTAAGGAGGCATGCTCGTTCTACAAACTTTAAAGAAAACGACGGTGTAGGAAATAACGCATTGTAAAATCTATTAATACAAATTGAAATAATTATCTTAATAACTCGTAAAAATTGTGTGTTTAATAGAAAACGATTTACCGAAAGTATTAAATCTCCGTTGAGAGCGAAGAATTTGGAGGCGGAAAACTTGTGTTTCAAGCACAAAAGTTGCAGTTTAAAACTCTCCATCTAAAATAATTATTATTCAAACATTAATTAAATAACTTGGATAATTAATAAAAATAATAAAAACACCGATTAAACCGTTATACCTCGTGCATTACGTTTTTATCTGTGAAATCGTACGAATTAAACGCGGAATTTACCAACTTCGAACTCTGAAAATACAAATAAAACGTTGATATAAAAATGCGAAATAAATTAAGAAGCGGATTTCTAAATTTCGCAAAATTCGCAAAACAATCAACAAAATTTCGCAAAAAGCCAGGTGAGGCCAGAGCCTCAGGGCGGCACAATTTTAGGGGCGGCCAAGAGCGCAAAATAACAATCAAAAATATTTTGCAAAAAATCAAAAAAATTTCACAAAAAAAAACAACAAAATTTTGCCAAAAATCAAAACAATTTCACAAAAAAATCCAAAAAAAAAAAAAAAATTTGGTAAAATTTCAAAAAAATTTCGCAATAATTTCAAAACAATTTTACAAAAAAATCCCCAAAAAAAATTTGGTAAAATTTATATATTTATATAATTTTATAAAAAAAATATATATACAGTATATAAACTTTCGCGCCTCGCAAGCTTGGTGCTTTAAATTTATCACATTATCATGTTTCTAGGGGCGGACAAAAAAGTTTGGCCTCAGGGCGGGGAAATTCGGAAATCCGCCTCTGTAAATTTACATAACAGTTCCCCAACCGATGCGGTGGTCATTTGAGCAAACCCGGCCAGTGCCACGAGTGAAATAAGGAAAAAATTCCCGGCAAGAAAACTGGAAATCGGGTCAGGGCAGGTATCCGAAAAAGCCATGGAGTATTGCGCCACTACGTATACCAGTTCCAACAAGTACAGGATAAAAACGGCCGGATGTAGCATGTCGTCCAACTTGACGCAAGCTTGAAACATAGACAAATGCAAACGGCGGTATTTCTTCAGCTTATCCGCCATTTCCTGGCTACATCCGCTGTGTAAATCCCGTCGAATTTGCAGGGCCAATTCCTCGAAGCAGTGCTTCAACACGTGATGGAACGAAACGAAAATCATCAGCGGATGATACAGCGGATACGGCAGAGTTACAAAAATGAAAATTATTAATAAATAAAAGCATAACTCGGAGTTAAGTATTTTTAAATTGTCGCTCTGAAAGTCGTTAGTGAACAAAATGGTCAAACTGTAGAAAACTACAGAACTGGTACAAGTTTTCAGCCCGAAGTAAGTCCAGGTGACGTTTCTTCGTAAAAAGGTTCTTCTGGGTTCCAAAAGAGGTTCGAGGCGGTACAGAAATTGCACGTAATTAGCTAAGCGTTGATTCATCGCCAAATGCGTGAAAATGGACGCGAAGAACAGAGTGAAAATGCCGAGGAGTGTAAGAGAGTTGTAAACCAAGTTGGGTAAATCGTCTCCGACGTAGATATGGTAATATACGTACTCGATGTAAGTGAAGGCGATCATGTTGATGAAAAAGTAGAGGTGAGAGAGGGTTCTGCACGCGGTTCCGGTTCTTCCCGGAGAGTTCCATTGGTCGGCGAATAAGCCGAACAATGTATGGAACGCCGCGTACTTCATCGACAGTTTGATCGGATGAAAAATGAACGAAATGGATTTCTCGGAATAATTATTCATTTTTTTTTTTTTTTTGACGTAAGAAAAAAAAAGGCAATAAAATAACGAAGAACTTAATAATATTATTAAATATTCGAAACTTTAAATTTAAATTGAGATTATTACGTGTCTGATTTTCTCTGCGCCATCCGCGAAATAATAACAGTAACGTATTTTGTTTGTGGCGTAAGAAATTGTATTAATGTACAGAAGCATTTTTAAGTTTAGCGATCAATTTTTTTTTTTTTTTGATAAGAATAATTCTTTTTAGTCCTTATTGTTATAATATTATACGGTATTAAATTTATCCATGGAGACGATTGTAAATAAGAATTGAAATGAGAAATCGTTGTAATTTTGAAAAGAAAAACGTCGACCAATCACAGCTTCTCCTGCGGTTATAATCGTCCTGTGATAAGTGCAAAAACAACAAACCGTTTACGTATTTTAATTTTAAAGGCCTAATTCTCTTTTTACACGGATTTGAAATAGCACGGTTTCAAAATAAAATTTAGTTGTCTTTTTACGCGAAAAATGTTGAAATAACACGGTTTTTTAATCAATTTCAAAAATATTTTTTTGCTTATTTTACGAATTTTACAAATTTTTCATACCTTAATAATTTTATGTATTAATACTAATTTGATTAGACTGTATGTATTTTTCGGTAGCCCTCATATAATATCCCCGAATTCCCCTATTAATTTTTTTTACACGTGTTTTTCAGGAACGTATTATTTTACAAATTATTTTGAGGTTTTAATAAAAATCTAATACATGTAATACATAATTTCGAAAGTGAAATAACATTTCCAATAACTTCTCTACAGAGTATTAAATCGAATTTTATAATAACGATATCGTTGTCTATCGATTTGTGTTTTGGTGTTTTGTTGAAAAAATAATAATTTTAAAGGAATTGATTTAATGATTTTGTTTATTGGTATAAATTATTTTGCTGTTATGTGAATATATGTAGTTTCAAACTTTGAAATTATTATTATATAATGCGCTCTTTATAAAGAAATATAACGATGAAAACGAGCAAGTGAATTTTGAATTTTATTTATTTAATTGTTTATTTTTTTTTTTAAATTTTATTTAATTGACCACCTCGTGATGCAAACAGTTACTATCAACACTCTTATCTCATTGCAAACCCTCAACAATGCATCCCTCGCTATATCAATCCCAAAACAAATAGTTAAAAATTTAAAATTATAAAACATCCGAGTAGGCCTATAATATAATAATACAGTAATAAAATTTCTATCTACAACATTTAAAATTATGATAGTCTCTTACTGATCTGATACAGTATGTCCGTAAATATACGAAGCTTTTAAAAAGCGAATAAATAAGTCAAATTTTAATGAAAATAAATTAATTTTTTAAAATTTACACGCAACAACACTTCCGATTTATTGATAATAAAAAAAAAACAATATTTAGAATATGACCTCTACAGCTGAGTCGGCACGTGTAAATATGCGCACTTTGTCGGCTAAAGCTTTTGCGGACTTGCAGCCTGCACCTGCCGACTGCATCTCGGCACGTGCCGGCATCCACCATAAGATTAATGCAAATTTTCTCAAATTTCCTTGAGCGCATTATTACGCTTGCCGACCCAGTTAGAGAGGTCATATTATAAAAATAGTTTTTTTTATCATTAAATCGGAAGTGTTATCGTATGTAAATATAAAAAAAAAAAATTCTTTTTCATTAAAATTTGATTTGCTTATTCGCTTTTTAAACGGACACAATGTCAAAGAGCCAAGTTATTTAAATTTATTTCGTATCATGTTTCCGAGTTAACTCTTCAAAATAATAAGTAAAAAAAAAATTGTTTGTTTTTGAGAATAATTATTACGGTATAGATAAACAAGATTTTTATTCGTTTGTTTATTTGGTGCATCGGTCACACGTTAAAGGTCATTGGAGTAAATATAATTATTTTTTTCTACTACATTCAAAAATTTAATTGTTTTTCTATTATCTATCTCCTCCTTTGCATTGAATCAAATTTTCTAGAACATTTACAATCAATTTCTTACTTGCGTTGAAATTGTAAAGAAGTTATTGATTCATTGACCTGATTTTTACATTATATCGATTGCTTTTCAACCTTGAATTAAAGCGCGCAACCTCTTAATATTATTAAAATAATTAATTTAAAGTGCAATTATTTTAGGATATTAAGAAATAATGAAATCGAGGTATTATTCCAAAGTAGAAATATTTCTATAACATTTAAAAACGACTTTCAGAACTTTAAATAATAAAATTTTTAGAATTTTCTAAACAATTTCTTATCTCTGTGTAATAATTATTATTGATTGCGTGTTAGGGTTAAGCGATCCAAAAACTGTTCCATTCTAATGCCAATAACAATAATAATTATTATTATTATTACAATTTTTGCGTGCTCGTTCTGCAAACTTTGAAGAAAATGACGGTGTAGGAAATTACGCTTTGTAAAATCTGTAAATACAATCAATCGGAAAAAATTAATATTAATTGAGCATAAAAATAATTGAGTTTAGTAGAAAAATGTGTATTGATCGATAGTATTAAATTTCCGTCGAGAGCGAAGAATTTGGAGGCGGAAAATGTGTTTCGAGCACAAAAGTTGCAGCTGAAAATTCTCCATCTGGAATTATTCACGGTATTTAAACGGCGGTATTTCTTCAGCTTATCCGCCACCTCTCGGCTACATCCGCTGTGTAAATCCCGTCGAATTTGCAGGGCCAATTCCTCGAAACAGTGCTTCAGTACGTGTTGGAACGAGACGTACACCATCAGCGGATGGTAGAGCGGAAACTGCGAAGTTAAAATGAAGAAAGACACGAACAAATAAAATAGTACCTCGGAGTTGAGTATTTTGAAATTGTCGCTGTCAACTTCGCTGGCAAACATAATCGCCCTGTAAATATAGGCGGAAGTGTCTAAAGCTTTACGCAGCTGATATTTCTGCGTAAAAATTTTTTCCTGGGTTCCAAAAGCGGTTCGAGACGCCGCAGAAATTGAACGTAATTAGCTAAGCGCTGATTCAACGCCCATTGCGTGAATTGCAAGTAAATGAAGGCGATAAAGTAACTGAGAAAGTAGATTGTGGAGAGGGTTCTGCATACGGTTCCGGTTCTTCCTGAAGAGTTCCATTGGTCGGCGAATAAACCGAACAACGTATGGAACGCCGCGTACTTCATGCTGAATTTCATCGGGCCAAAAATGAACAAAATGGATTTCTCAGAATCCATAATTAACTTTTTTTTTATTGTAAAGACAACGACAAAATTATTATAATAAAATAATTATAATTGACTATTTCAACTAATTTAAATTAACGGTTATTGCGTGTTTGCTTCTCACTGCAATTTCTGCAAAACATGTATTAATAATAGTATTTGTTTGTTGCCTAAGAAATTATTGTGCAAAAGCATTATTTTTATCATCGCGATCAATTTTTATTTTTAAAAAATTTTTTTTGTATTTTTTATTTTTAAGTTTTGAAACAATTGTTATAATATACGGTATTAAATTTTATCCATGGAGATGATGTAAATAAAAAATAAATAAGTTAGGAGAATAATAAGAGAAATCGTTGTAATTTCAAAAAAAAAACTAACGTTAACGAATTAATCAATCAGAGTTCTTGCTGCGGTTACAATTTTCGATCATAATTATGTCAAAAGCGCAAAAACAACTAACTTTCCTTTTCCCAGTAGGTTATTTAACAGTTTTGATTGTGCGAAAAAATCATTTTTATTTAAATAGTATCAGGGTAGAAAAAAAATAATTCCAGAGATTTAATAAAATAATAATAATACATTTGTAAGTGAAATATTATTTCCAATAACGTTTCTATTGAAACGAGTAATATAATAATTACATCGATTTGTGCTTTGGTAATTTGTAGAAAATTTTAAAGGAATTGATTAATTGATTTTTTTTTATATCGTGAATAAGTTTCAACCTTTGAAATATAATGCGCTCTTTATAAAGATGCACGTATAGACTAGGCTCATTCAAAAAGTAAGGTTCGTTTAGTAATTGCTTTTTAAAAAAATATTAAAAAAAAATAAATAAAATTAGAAATAAAATAGAAAAATAAATTCTGCATTTTTGTGGTATTGCCCTCGTAATATAAGAGCAATTAATAATAAACACTGATAAATTTTCTTATTTTCTGTACCGTACTAATTTATAGTCTTCAAACAGAAGTGAGTAATGTTTTCTATATATTTTCTGTTTCGGTCTACTTTTTACACGTTTAGGTTTTAAATTTAAAATGGTAGTAATCTTTACAACTATTTAAATTTTTAAATCTTTCTAAACAACTGTTAAAACTTAGGAAACAATATTATACATACTCACAACAGTCAAAGTATTAATTACGGTTACCATACTTGCAGTAAATAAGTATGAGACATTTTTTTTTTCCAATAAATAAAACAAAATTAAATTGTATAAAATGCTGAAAGAGTTTGTTAATCGTCCATCGAAGTTAGTTTCTGGTTTTTATAATTTTCTGACCTCTGGTCCAGCAAACTGAAGCTCCTCCTCCATCGGTGCCATTCAACGGCTAAGGAGGCATGCTCGTTTTGCAAACTTTATAGAAAATGACGGTGTAGGAAATAACGCTCTGCAAAATCTATTAATACAAACCGTAAATAATAATTTATTATCTTAATAATATATTATATTAATAGAAATATTATTGTGTGTTTAATAGAAAATGTTTTTACCGAAAGAATTAAGTCTCCTTTTAAAGCGAAGAATTTGGAGGCAGAAAACATGTGTTTCAAGCACAAAAGTTGCAGCTTAAAACTCTCCATCTCAAATTTTGACATTAATTTAAATAGAATTTAAGAATTCATTAATTATTAGTGTAGAGTTATACCTCGTGCAATACGTTTCCATCTGTAAAATCATAAGAGACAAACACGGAATGAACCAGTTTCATACTCTAAAAATCAAAATAAACGTTTACAAAAATGCAACAAAAAAAAAAAAAAAAAAACAAACACAAAAAAAAAAAAAAAGCGGTTTTTCTTAACCGATGTGGTGGTCATCTGCGCAAAAGCGGCCAGTCCCAAGAGAGAATTAAGGAAGAATAATCCGCCGAGAAAACTCGCAGTCTGGTCGGCGCTGATTCCAGAAAAAGCTATGGACAACTGAGCCACCAAGTAGATGAGTTCCAATAAATACAGCATAAAAATGGCCGGATGTAACATTTCATCCAACTTAACGCAAGCTTCGAAAATCGACAAATGCAAACGGCGGAATTTCTTCAGCCTATCCGCCATTTCTTGTCCACATCCGCTGTTTAAATCCCGTCGAATTTGCAGAGCCAATTCTTCGAAACAGTGCTTCAACACGTGATGGAACGAGACGAAAACCATCAGCGGATGGTACAGCGGAAACTGCATCGTTAAAATAACGACAACTGTGAACAAATAAAACAGTTCCTTCGAGTTGAGTATTTTGAAATGGTCGCCGTGAACGCCGTTAGTGAACACAATGGCCATGTAGATGTAGACGGAAGTTATAAAGGTTTTAAGTCCGAAGTAAACGCAGTTGATATTTCTGCGTAAAAGATTTTCCCTGGGTTTCAAAAGTGGTTCTAAACGGCGCAGAAATTGAATATAGTTAGCTAAGCGCTGATTTCCGGTCCATTGCATGAAAATGGACACGACGAACAGAGTGGAGGAGCCGACGAATGTAACGGCGTTGTAAACAAAGTTCGGTAATTCATCTCCGACGTAGAACGAGTACATTGAGTATTGTAGGTAAGAAACGGCGATTAAGCTGAGGAAAAAGTAGAGGGTAGAGAGGGTTCTGCACGTACTTCCGGTTCTTCCTGGAGAGTTCCATTGGTCGGCGAATAAACCGAACAACGTGTTGAACGCCAAATATTTCATGGAGATTTTCATCGGGCGAAAAATGAACGAAATGGAATTTTCAGAGTTCATATTCTTCAATTCGAAGATGATAATTATTAATGTAAAGATGATTTCATAATATAGTGTGTCCGTAAATATCCGAAGCTTTTAAAAAGCGAATAAATCAGTCAAATTTTAATGAAAATGAATAAATTTTTTAATATTTACATACAACGACACCTCCGATTTAATAATAAAACACAATTTGTAGAATATGACCTCTACAACTGAGTCGGCACGTGCTCACGTGTTCACTTTGACGGCTAAAGCTTTTGCGGATTTGCAGCCTGCACCTGCCGACTGCATCTCGGCACGTGCCGGCATCTACCATAAAATTAATGCAAATTTTCTTGAGCTCATTAATACGTGTCGACTCAGTTGGAGAGGTCATATTCTAAAAATTGGTTTTTTTTATTAAATCGGAGGTGTAGTTGTATGTAAATATAAAAAAATTAATTTTTTTTTTTCATTAAAAAATTTGATTAGTTTATTCGCTTTTTAAAAGCTTCGGATATTTACGGACACACTGTACAATAAGTCTTTGAGAACTTAAAAGGTTCTTAAACTAACGTTATTTCAGTGCGTTTCTGTGTCTGTTTGGAACAGAACTAAACAAAAATAACAACATTGTCTGTTGCTAAGAATTGAAACCTTAAAAAAAGCGCAGGTAAAATAGAAAAGAATTCTTTGCATTTTATTTTATTGTGAATTGTAATTGAATATAAAAAAATAAATAAACAGTTTTACAAAAAAAAAATAATTGCTTCACCGGTTACACCCTGCACAAAGGTCATTGGAAATAATATATTATTATTATTATTTTAATTCTATTAACTAACGTTTTCCACATCTCAATTTTTTCTCTCTATTGAATAGAAGTATTTAGAACGATCGCGACCAATTTTATTAAATTTTGTACAGAAATTGATTGGTTGAACTTTATTTTTTTTTTTTCCTTTTTTGTATTTTGTCGGGCAATTGCAACCTTGAATAACTCAAAGCGCAAACTCGATAAAAAAATATATATATATTATATAGAACAGTAGAGGAGATTTGATTATCCGGACATGTCGATGTCTGTGAATAAAGAATGTAATCGAATTTTATTGAACGTTTGCGATCAACTTTTGTTTACGTCTCGCTTTGAAATTGTAAAGAAAATTGACCTTTTGTTGTTAGTTTTTTTTTTTTTTTTTTTTTTTGATACATTTTATCATGTAATTTTAACCTTGAATTAAAACGCACAACTTTTAACTTGCAGTGAATTTATTTAATGCATTTAATTTTTAGCGCAAATTTCATGCACGGACTGTTTTTTTTATTTAAAGACTTTTATTCCGAAAACAATTTCACAAATACTTATTTTTTTTTTCTATCTTTTATTTTAGTTTTTAAGTATGAGTAAATATCCAGTGGGATGCACAAAATTTACCTGCATAAAACCAGAAGTAGAATAACTTTTAAATATTTTTGCTAATTAAAATAATTTAATATTAATAATATTTAGTTGAGCTCGGTTTGTTTTTACAGACACCGTGTATTAAGCTAATTATAATAATTTATTTTAGCTAAGGCATGCTCGCTCTGCAAACTTAACTTAAAACTCTCCATCTCAAAGTTAGACATTAATTTAAATAGAAATTAAGAATTCATTAATTATATTAAATTTTATAAGTGTAGAGTTATACCTCGTGTAAAACGTTTTCATCTGTAAAATCGTGCGAGTCAAACACGGAATTTACCAGTTTCATACTCTGAAAATCAAATATTAGCGTTTACAAAAATGCAAAAATAAATTTTTTTATTTTATAAAAAAGCGTTTTTCTTAACCAATGTGGTGGTCATCTGAGCGAAAGCGGCCAGTGCCAACAGGCAATTAAGGAAGTGTATTCCGCCGAAAAAACTCGCGGACGGTTTGGCGCTAGTTCCAGAAAAAGCTATGGAGAACTGCGCCACTACGTATATCACTTTCACCAAGTACAGAATAAAAACCACGCTGATGTAGCATTTCATCCAACTTAACGCAAGCTTCGAACATAGATAAATGCAAACGACGGTATTTTTTCAGCTTATCCGCCATTTCCTGTCCACACCCGGTGTTTAAATCCCGTCGAATTTGCAGAGCCAATTCCTGGAAACAGTGCTTCAACACGTGTTGGAAAGAGACAAAAATGATGAACGGCTGGTAAATTGGCCACTGCGTAGTTAAAACGAAGAAAGCTATAAACAAATAAAACAGCTCTTTAGAATTTAGTATTTTGAAATCGTCGCTGTGCACGGCGTTAGTGAACACAGTCGCCAAATTGTGGATAACAATGGCAGTGGATAAAGTCTGATGCACGAAATAAACGCTATTGATATTTCTGCGTAGAAATCTTTTTCTGGGTTGCAAAAGGGGTTCGAGACGGCGCAGAAATTGAATGTAGTCGGCTAAACGCTGGTTCCCGGGCCATTGCATGAACATGGTGACGAAGAGCAGAGTGGACGAGCCGAGGATGGTCACCACGTTGTAAACAAAGTTTTGTAATTCTTCTCCGACGTAAGTGGAGCTTACGTTGTATTGCAGGTAAAAACCGGCGATAATTACGCTGAAAAAGTAGAATTTGGACAAAGATCTGCACACGCTTCCGGTTCTTCCTGGAGAGTTCCTTTCGTCAGCGAATAAACCGAACAACGTGTTGTACGCCAAATACTTCATCGCTAATTTCATCGGACGAAAAATAAAAGAAATGGACATTTCGCGACTCGACGTACTTTTCAATTTGAAGACGACGTTTGTGTATTAGTTTCTTGTTTACACGTTTTGTTGTTGAAATTTGTAAAGAATTATTGATTCGCTAAATATCGAATAATTTCGGACCTTGAATACAAGCGCGCAACCTTTATAAAATATATTATATAGTGCAATAGAGCATCGATTAACCGGACATTTCGATGTCAGGGATAATAGAAATTCATTAAAAAATAATCTTTTTTTTTTTTACGTGAATTTATTTCAATTTTAATGAAAAGGAAAAATACAATAAAATATTCAACGGCCAGACGTGTGCGATACATCATGCATGACAACATCGATTTGAAAGTCCAATCCATGTCCGCAGACAGAAAAAGTAATTAAAATGTTTTTGTTTTTTAAACAATTGAAACTCACCTAAACATTTGTTTTTTTTTACGCATAAACTTTCAAAACAATTTTTTTTTTTTTTTTGTGTCTTTTTTGGATGACGTTAGTTTTGAAACATGAATAAATCAGTCGCATTTTAATAAAAATGAATTATTTTTTAAAAATTTACATTCATTAATTAACACTTTCCATTAAAATTATAAATAAAAAGCAATTTTTAGAATATGACCTCTACAACTGAGTCGGCACGTGTAAACGTACTCACTTTGACGGCTAAAGCTTTTGCGGACTTCCAGCCTGCAGTTGCCGATTGAATCTCGGCATCTACCGTAGGATTAATGGAAATTTCCTCGAGCGCATTTACACGTGCCGACTCATTTGTTGAGGTCATATTCTAAAATTTGCTTTTTTTTATTATTAAATGAGAGGTGTTAATTAACGTAAATTTAAAATAAATAATTCATTTTCATTAAAATGCGACTGATTTATTCATGTTTCAAAACTAATATCATCCAACGAACACCCTGCAATAATTATCGCATAGTTGTTCCACAAACTTTATAAAAAATGACAGTGTAAGAGACGACGCTTTGTAAAATCTATTAAATAAACGGTCGTAGAAATTATTGCGTTTTATATTAAAGAAAAATGTTTTTACCGAAAATATTAATTCTCCGTTGAGAACGAAGAATTTGGAGGCGGAAAATGTGTGTTTCAAGCACAAAAGTTGCAACTTAAAACTCTCCATCTGAAATTTAGACATTAATTTAAATAGAATTTAAGAAGTCACTGATTACACTGGTCGACACGAAAAAAGTCCCTTTGAAGTCAATAGCTTATTTTCATAGGAAATTTTGCACTGATTTCAAAAATGTAAATGAAATTTTTGTAGCACGTCAGGTTTTTTTTTGAAATTCCAATTTTTGTAAAATTTATAAAAATTAATTTTTTTTCGGTTGACAACACCAATTTCAATTATTTGAAAGGCAAAACTGGACTCAAATGTCGGTTTGAAAATTTTCATTATCGCTCCTCTAACCTATATTTCACTGAACACATGTTTTAAAGCGTTTTTATAAGTAAATACATGAAAAAAATAGGCCAAAAATGCCCCGAAAATCACAATCTTAGTTTTAAATTTTTTTTTTATATTTTTTGGAAGGAGTTTTTTAAGTGTTAATTACTGATATATTTAGCAAAAATATTCAGTTATCCAATACTGAATTGCAAATACTTAAAACTTTAATTATAAAAAATAATAAAAATCGAAATCAGGTACCCACTTGTCGAGCATCCAACTTTTTTAAAATTTGAATTTCAAACTACCTAAAATAAAACTAAAAATTATATTTTGTAAATGTTTAGTTTGAAAATGTAAAAATAGATGAGCAAAAACATTGATTATATTTGTACCCAAAAGTGTTTTTTTCATTGTACCCCACCCGACTATTTTCTAAAAAGAACTTTTCCAAAAAATTTAAAAGTGCTTTAATTTCGTTTATAAATATTTTAATTAAGAGCCAATATAATGTATCTAATTGATGTAGATTACAATTTAAAAAAAGTTTTACAAAAAAAAAATTAAAAAATTGAAAACGTTGAAAAATACATTTTATTTTGACCATCCAAAACATGTTTTTTTCCAAATAAAAAAACAATGTGCTTAATCAAGCTTTATTTTTTAAGCAAATTTTACAAATTTAGAAAATCTCATTTGGGAGATATTCTCACTTTTTACCATTTAATTTTTATGAAAACTGTGTTTTGCCATTTTGTAAATAAAAAAAAACCTGACGTTCTACAAAAAAAATGACATTACATTTTATACCTTAGAATAGTATATATTTTCCAAAAAAAAAAAAAACACATTAAAGTTGAAGGGACAGAATTTTTTTCTAAATTTGTCGACCAGTGTTATAAGAGTAGGGGTTATACCTCGTGTAATACGTTCCCATCTGTAAAATCATAAAAGACCAACACAGAATGGACCAGTTTCATACTCTGAAAATTAAAATTTAGCGTTTTCTAAAATGCAAAAAAAAAAAAAAAAAGCGGTTTTTCTTAACCGATGTGGTGGTCATCTGCGCGAAAGCGGCCAATCCCAAGAGGCAATTGAAGAAGAAAATTCCAAAAACAAAACTCACAGTCTGGTCGGTGCTAGTTGCAGAAAAAACTAGGGAAAACTGCGCCACTACGTAAACCAGTTTCATCAAGTACAGAATGAAAATCACTGGATGAAGCATGTCGTCCAACTTAACGCAAGCTTTGAACATGGACAAATGCAATCTGCGATATTTCTTCAGCTTATTCGCAATTTCTTGTCCACATTCGCTGTTCAAATCTTGCCGAATTTGCAGAGCTAATTCCTCGAAACAGTGCTTCAACACGTGATGGAAAGAAACGAAAACCATGAGCGGTTGGTACAGCGGCCATTGCGTAGTTAAAATGAAAAGAGCTATAAACAAATAAAACAGAACCTTCGAGTTTAGTATTGTAAAATCGTTGCTGCGAACGGCCTTAGAAAACACAATGGCCACGTAGATATAGACGTAAGTGACAAGAATTTTCAGCCCGAAGTAAACGCAGTTAATATTTCTGCGTAGAAATGTTTTCCTGGGTTTCAAAAGTGGTTCGAGACGGCGTAGAAATTGGATATAATTAGCTAAGCGCTGATTCAACGCCCATTGCGTGAAAATGGTGACGAAAATCATAGTGAAAGCGCCGACGATGGTAATGACGTTGTAAACAAAATTCGGTAACGCTTTTCCGACGTAAACGAGGCAGTACAACACGTATTGCAGGAAAACAACGGCGATTATGCTGCAGAAAAAGTAGAGGTAGGAGAGTGATTTGCACACGTTTCCGGTTCTTCCTGAGGAGTTCCATTGGTCGGCGAATAAACCGAACAACGTGTTAAACGTCAAATATTTCATTGACAATTTCATCGGATGAAAAATGAACGAAATGGAATTTTCAGCGCTCATGTACTTCATTTTGAAGACGACGACGTTTAACCAACAATTTCTCGTTTACGTCTAGTCGTTTGACAATTTGCAAAGAAATTGAATTTTTGAACTTGGTTATAATTTTTTTTTTTTCTTTATTCGCATTTTATCAAAAATTTTTGACCATGACTATTTTCAAAGGTTAACTCTACAAAATAATATTACCGTAACAGAATAATATATTATCGTGAAATGCAATTTATTTTGAATAGATACTCATTAGTTTTAATCTTCTCACCATATCTAATTGTTGGATGCCTACAGAATTAAGAGATTTTAAGGGATTTTGGAAAGCACATGGCAGATTGTGTGAACCATGCGTTTATCAGTTTTGCCACATTTGTTCCTAATAAATATTAATAATTGATTCTAAATTTTGTAAAAAAATTTACTGAGCTTGAGACAGATTTTTGAAAAGCACGTGGTAGTTCCTAATAACAAGGTGCTTTTCAGTTTTGTTGTGTTATATCTAAATTAATATTCATTATTTGTTTTTAATTATGGGTTAATAATATCCATTACCGTATGTTTTTAGTTTCTGAAAACGTTCTTTTTTTTTTTTTTAATAAATAATTGCTGATTTGATAATGAGTACGTTGTCTCTATATCTTTTTTTTTTTGTTTTTGGTGAATTTCTATGTAAACATTTTCATTAATAATGATGATAAAATTATTTAACAAAACCAGATTTAATTATGGTTAATGATAATATGATTATTATGTTTTTAATAGTTGCTGTATTGTGGCTTCTGAAGTTCTGGTCTACCAGTAGTGAATAATAAATTCAGTATTGCGGTATTATAAAAAGTTTTTTTTTTATTATTTTATATTTCTTAATTTACAATCTGCATTCATCACCTCAATGGCTAAGAAACCCTTATTCACTAAGTTATTAGTTGCCACTTGAGTGTTTTCATATTATGTAGGCTAAATTAATAATTTTGTAAATTAAGTAGCCTATAATAATATGTATGGTATAATTTGGCAATATTATTTAAATAATTTTGTGTTAATTCTTTTTAGTTATCTTAAAAATAAATCAAATATTGATTGATTAATATTAACATGTAGGCTATTTGTACGTATAATACAGTATTTAATATTTTCTAAATAAAAAGCCATTTTGATGTTACGAGTATAATAATTTTTAACGTGTGATTATTGAATTAACTTTGTTCCATTATTTTTTTAGATTAATTGTGTTTTAACTGAGTTTGAACAGAGTAGAGCTAATTAATTATATGATTAATAGCAATTATTCAATACTCTGTTGGTTTATTTATTTATTTTTTAATACGTACCAGTAAGCCTACATTTCTCAATAATTTTTATTTATTTATTATTATTTTTTTTTAATTTGTTTTGTAAATTGTTGGAGCTTTTAATTTTTTGTTTATTAGCTCTGTTTTAATTTTGAACATTTTAGCAGTGTTTTTTTTTTAATAAATAATTTTTTTTAAAAAAATTGAACAGTTTCACTCTGAGGAAAAAATTATGTTGAGCTTTTATTTAAATGACTTTTGTTTATTAGTTTTATGTTTTTATTTATAATTTTTAAGTTTATTTTTGTAATTTTTAAGTTTATTTTTATAATTTTTAAGTTTATTTTTATAACTTTTAAGTTTATTTTTATACCGTAATTTTTAAGTTTATTTTTATAATTTTTAAGTTTATTTTTAAATTTAAAGTTTTTTATAATTTCCTTATATAATTTTACTTTTTAATGTTTGCAATTTTTTTTTTTATAATATTTATCAGCAATTAAACAGCTTCAACATAATATTTTTTTTCAAAATTATGTTAGATGGGAGTTTACTTTATTTAATGTTGTTGTTTGGAAATACTGTATACAGTATTTAATTTTACGCGTTACTGTTATTTTATTATAACAACACTTAAATTCTACAAACATTTACCTTTTTTTTTTTTTTGAAACATAATTTTGAAAATCCAATATATTTTGTTTTTAAATAAGTTCAAGATTGCAAAAGGTGTTAATAATCGACCTTTTTTTTTTTTTTTTTGCCTTTTAAAATTTTTGCATTGACAAATTCAACCCGGACTTTATGTCCGAATGGGTATAAATAAATATCAATGACAATTTTTTTTTTAAAAAAACCCCATTTGATTATAAATGTATAGCAATACTGATAATAATAAAAATAAAACTGTTCGAACCATTTAAGATAATTATATTAATTACCTACGATCGCAATATTTAGTTAGCTGACAGTAATTTTATAGGCTCTGATTGATTGATTGACAGTTGAAGTGATTTACATGTTTCAGAAATAATAGATTTCCAGCTGTTATGAGACAGTGCTGGGAGCCCCACTCGTTACTCAATTATACACCTGACACCAACGTTTATAAAAGAAAGATTGACCACTCTCTTATCATCTCATCTCGTGTTGATCGTGTCTTCATTTTCTCAAACAATAATTACAGCGAAATAAGATCATAGATAGCTTCATCTCATAATTATGTGACAAGCTCTCATGTTATTATAACCACACAAAAAAATTATCTTTCAAAAAAAAAATAAAAAAAAAAAAAATAGGTTGCAACTTACTCGTAGTTAATGGCTACGATCGCAATTAGTGAGTGGACAGTATAATTTTAGGGTATCCACTTTTTGAATGATTGACAGCTAAAATGATTTACATACTTCACTAAGCTGCTATGACGTTACCGAGGTAATCCTAATAATTTTACGAGAGAGATTGATCACTCTTTTTGGTCAATATGTTGGAGATGAATTTGTGTTTTAACATTTGCTGACATTTTTAAAAGGAATAATAACTTTTTTCAGCTTTTTTTTTATTTTTATTATTTTACATTTCAACTTTGAAATAAAAAATAATGTAATCTAATCTTTGGCTCATATACGTTTACGTATAATAATATAGAGTACGTCTCACGTAAACTCTAAAACACAGATAATACGAATTATTATTTTTACTACATTTTAACAGTGTTTGATTTTTGCTAATCATCAATTTAGATCATGGTTTTGTTATGGTTGACCCGCAAACTTTATAGAAGATGACGGTGTAAGAAATAACGCAATCTAAAATCTGTAACCAATAATTTTTTTAAAAAAAAATTAGTTTTAATTGTTAGTGGAAATTATTATTGTTTTTACCGAAAATACCAGTTCTCCGTTGAGAGTGAAGAATTTGGATGCAGAAAATGTGTGTTTCAAGCACAAAAGTTGCAGTTTAAAACTCTCCATCTCAAATTTAAACGTTAATAATTAGAACCCGAATTTAGAATTCACTTTTTAAAAAGCGTTTCTTATATACCTCGCGCAAAAGGCGACCATTTGTAAAATCGTAAGAAGAAAACAAGGAATTTACAAACTTCATACTCTGAAAAAAAAAAAAAAAAAAATAGCGCGGTTATATTTTTAAAAGCAAAAAATTTATTCTAATATAATGTGTGATTTTAAATATACGGAGTTTTTAAAAAACAAATAAAGATCGAGTCAAATGTTAATGAAAATAAATTAATTTTCAGTCGGCACAAGTTAACTCGATTACCAAAATTTTCAATTTAAAAAGCGAATAAACAAGTCAAATTTAAATGAAAATAAATTAATTTTTTTAATATTTAGATGCAACAACATCACTCAGTTGGAGAGGTCATATTCTAAAAATTGTTTTTTATCATTAAATCGGAGGTGTTGTACGTAAATATTAAAAAATTAATTCATTTTCATTAAAATTTAATTTTTTTATTCGTTTTTTAAAAACTCCGTAAATTTAAAAACACACGTTATATACTTTTTGTTGCATTTAATCGAATATGGGATTAAAACGAAACAAATTAATTTTATTAATAAATTAAAAATGTTTTTTATTTAATATAAAAGTGTTTTATACAACTTCTTTTTTATCTAACTCATTTTTCTTATAAAATTGGTTTAATATCGCGATAATCTGTTCCAGTCGCGCTAAAAACAGCCTGGCGTCTTCTTTCAGCTGTTCCTCGTAGGCCGGGTGGTGAATATCAGTCGGTCTTAGGGCTAGTTTAGTTAGGACCTCGTGTCGGGAGGGCACCGTGTGCGTGGCGGCCGAAATCACTCCGCGCACGATCCATCCGTGGTACTGCTTCAACGTCTTGTTGTAAGCGTTCAGAGCCGAGTCTTTTAAATCGGGATTGCCGCGGGAAAATTCGATTAAAAATTCGTAAACAAATTCCAAACCTCTGAAAAAATTTCAAAAAGTTTTCATCAAATGAAATTAATTCCAAGAGCTTGAAAACGTTGTGATTTTTTTGTGGTACCTTTTGAGCCAGAGTAAAGCGTCGGTTCCGGAATTAGGTAGTTTGTGAGTTTGAGTAGCTAATTCGTATAATACTATGTCTTGTAACGTCACGAATTGATGCGGATTCGTATTGTATTTTGCAGTAATTTTCTAAAAAAAAAAATTTTTAGATAAACGAAGAATTGGAAATTAAATAATTATTTAAATATAAATCAAAATTTATAAAAATAATACCCTTAAATTTCCTGAAACATCCATCTTCATCGGAACAAATATCGGCGAACCGAATAAATCTAGAAATAAATTAATAACATTCATTTTAATTTACAATAAGAGATTTTTTTTTAAAGTGTAAATCTTTCGTAATTCATTTTGGTGGCTTAATTTATTTTAATTTTTGAGTTTAATTCTTTTTTAAAATTTTGGGAATCTTCAGAAAATGTTTACGACTTTCCATAAACTTTAAATATTTTCTTTAAAATTTAATAATAAATATTCTTACATGCGAATGATTTTCCTCAAAATTCAAAAAACTCTCCTTAAAATTTAATGACTTTTCTTGAAATTTAAATATTTTATGCTACCTTAAAATTCAAAACCAAAATTCTTCCTAAAAACAAAAAAAAATTTTTTTTTTAATTTATTAGAAACTTCACATTAAAGTTAAAAATATTTCATTAAAACTTGAAAATGTTCCATTTAAATTTTAAAATATATTCTGTAAAAATTTTAAACTTATCAATACAATTAAAAAAATATTTTCCTTGCAACCAGAACTCTTCCCCCAAAAATTTAAAGTTTTGCTCCCAGTTTTTTTTTTTGTTGTTTTTTTTTTTTTAATTAAAATCCGTAATATTCCAAAATTTTATCTAGAATTCAATGATCAGCTCTTATTCTTTAAATTTGTTACCGTACAGGAAAATATTTGATGAGACCATAAAAAAACCCAAAAAAATTACCAAAAATGACGTTAACTACGGAACAGGATTTCAAGAAGTGGTCAGTTGGAATTCCATCGTCATTAGTAATCTTCATATTTAAAAAACTACATAAAAAAATAATATTAAAATTAGTTTTTTTTTAAATTAAATCCGAATCAAATTTCTGTTTAATTTTTTTTTAAAAAAACCTTATTTCTAAAGTTGAAAAGAAGGTGTCGATGACAGGTTTTTTACTTCTATTTACATCTTCGTAAATTTCATTCAACTTAATCTTCTCCTCTTGATTATCGCAAGTGTCCACCCAAGTTTCCTCATCTTCGTTCTCTTCTGCCGCGAGAGTTCCGATCTCTTCTCCGCCAGCATCGTTCTGTTTCGCATTTTCATCCCCGTTCATCTTATTTTGCACCGAATGAACCGAAACCGAAACCGCGGGTGGCTCACTACAACTAACACTTTGAAAATATGAATTTCCGAAATTCAAACCACAAAAAAATTAAATAAATAGAAATTAACCAAACTCCACCCTTAGTAAAGAAAAATTCCTGGGTTAAATAGCTTGGGGGAAAAAACCCGTAACCAGCCGAAAAATCACAATATTAGTTTAAAAAAGTTTGTTTTTGTTACAAAATAACTTTATATATATATATAATTATACTGTATAATATATGCGAAATATTTACATGTTTACATAAATAAATTAATATTTTCTTTTTTACGGTGTTATAATAACAAATAACGAGGTAAACACATTAAAAACACCTCGTTAAAAAAATAACACAACCAGGTTCTCAATTGAATCCCTCCCAAAAAATTAAAAACAACTACTACCCAAAGGTAAAACTAATTGAATTTCCTTACGAAAAATAATAATTAATTATAATTTTTTTTTCCTCGTAAAAAAATAATATTTAGAATCAAAACTTTTCTCAAATGAATGTGAGCAAAAAATTTCTACGGATTTCTTTCGTTAAATTTTTTCATGAGGGTATAGTCAAAGCTTGGTCCGAACTTTGTTTTAAAGAATGAGAACCCGGCGCTAGAAGAGACCCTTCTCTCAAAAACAAGGCCCTTTCTGGCCTCTCTTTCCGACTACATCTCTATAATACACTTGGCAATTTTTCTTCCCTTTTTAAGGATAGAAAGTTAATAAAATATAAAACTTAAAAATATTAATCTTAATAGTTTATCGTGCACCACCAACATCCATCGCTCAAAGTTCTTTAAACCCCGAATTCCGAAACACCCGTTCTCTCACGGTTCACTAGATAGAGAAAATTCAAAAAAAAAGCACCAAATCGCATTTGTTAATAATAAGAGCCAGCAGCCTCAAAACATGCAAAAAAGTTATCCGTTCATGAAGAAAATATATTTTTTTATTATTATTCTACTGACCTGCTGATAGACATCGATCGCTGCATAACTAACCTCTGGCTACCGTTGCTCTGCTGAAATTTTTTAAAAAAATGAAAATTTTCAATAAAAATAACAAATTTTTGGTACTTGTCGGTTATCGCGACCCAAACAACTTTTTCTAATTAAAGAAAACCAGAAGAGTGAACAATGGGTCGCGATAACCGATTTTCTCGAAAACTTTTTTTCTTTTTCTTCGTGGATACCTTTTTGACATTAACTGTGGTTCCATTGAGAGTAGGAACCACGAGAGGTGAGTCGGTGATGAGCTGGTGAGGCATTTCGTACAACATATTCGCATCGGCGAGTTTCATACAGTCTTCTAAGGTTTTGATAAAGGTGTCGCAGGTGGCTTCGAGGAGGCTGGTGGCTTCGTCTAAAGTCTCCGCCGTGCACGGTGGTTTGTGGTTGGCGGTGGATTTCACCGTGTGAACTTGTTGCATTAGTAGGTCGCAGTATAAGCGCAATTCAGACTTTTTCGTCTTTAACACGTCGGGGCTAGCAGCGTCTGAAAACAAACGTAATGTCAAACAAAATATTTTAAGTTTATTTAAGAAAGTTTGTGGGAACATTTTCGACTCGAATCACACACTTTTTTGCGTGTGGTTTCAAGATAAGAAATTTTGGTTTCAAAATAGAGATTTTTTTTCCCCTTTCTCTCGTTCAAGTTAATAATAACTTTTTTTAATTTATTTTCAGGTACCGGTGATGATTTTTTGTTTCGGATGTTGACAGTTTCGTAAGTGATAAAAGTTTTTTGTTTATGTTTTGGAAGGGAATTTATTATTTATGTACACGGTGTTCGTATAAAAAAGGTACCCACCTGATTTAGCACTAAATCCTTATAATAATCGAAATATTTGAATGATACATGGAAAAACTTTCCTTTTTAAAGACATTTTACACATAGAATAGAGCAATTCAAGGTTTAGAAAAGTCCTTAAAATAAAGTTTTTCCATGTGTCATTCAAATATTTATTATTAAACGAATTTATTACTAAATTCAATTGGGCCTGATTTTTTTTTTAAAGACTCGAGTGTATAGATAGAAATGTTTGGGTTCTAATGACACTTTCTTTTCATTGAGAAAATGCCAACAAAATTTCTCCCTTAA
>JAQGAY010000542.1:0-25149 GCA_034698085.1 Polydesmus angustus | reverse complement strand
AAACTTTTATAATTCAAACTCACAGTTATTATTATTTTAAACTAAGTTAGTTACTATGCTAAATTATTTACCAACAGAGGTCTCACAATTGCCGAGTTTAAACCGACTGCCAATCTTTTAGTATAATCATTGGAAACAGCTTGTTTCGCTGTACCCCTGTAAACAGCGTGCATTTGCTTAAATTACTTAAAATCAATCTTTAAGATGTGAAAAAATTACGTTATACTGTCATGATGCTGAGAATCACTTTGGTAACGACCTAAAATATGAAATTTAAAGCAAAATAGTTGTGTTAATTAGCAACAATTATTATTGACGGCTTATAAATACTTGCTTAAGAGAGCAAAATGATCCTGTCCTTGGTTGGCATACGTGGTCAGTTGCTTGGCAATCTAAATATTAAAAATGAAGAATAGATTTTTTAAAGAGAATTTTAAAAGCATTTTTGACATTCACATTAAGGACATTGCCGGTGTATTTAACAAGCCCTTTAAAAGTTGGACGACTTGTGTAATATCCGGTCCAATATTTTATAGAATCGTCTGTGTAAGGCATGAAATCGTCCGTTTTTATCGAATATTCCTTGGAAGCTTGGTTTACGGCATATAAGTAACAAGATGGTGTGGAATATATTACATTTACCGAGTGCTGAAATTATTTTATTTTATAATTTAATTCAATTATTATACTTATAATTTAATTATTATTAGTCTACATTGCTATTGACGGCGCTGATTAGCTCATCTAAATATTGGAATGTTGTTCCAGCTTCTCTATAGTGGAAATCACCGCCCATAGTTAAAATAATGTTATTGGTGGTGTAGTATTGAGACTGTAATAAATAATAAATTAATTAAATTTGTGGGAAAAAAACACAATATTATTGTAAATATCTTGTTATTAACTAGACTTTTTACGTGGTCTACAAATTGATTAATTTGGTCATCAGCCATTTGTGAAAACTTAATATGAAGAAACCTGTTAAAAATTTTAATTTGTTTAAAAAAATGTTTATAAAGGTTATACTGGGGATGCAGTTCCGCAATCGACGCAGTATTCACGCGGAGGATAATAGCCTTCAGGAAGAACGCCAGTAAACAATTGTGAACTTAAACCTAAAAACGTATAGTTAAAAATTACATTTTGATGCTTGAATATTTCCTTTGTTATACGTATCAAATTATCAGTCATTACTCCTCATGTGTAAATTAACATTTTGGCTTGGTGCATAATTATCTAAAACTTAATCTACCTGTAATTAGTTAATTACCTAAATCATTACTAGCATTCCAAAGAAATTCCATTGTTTTGGTTTCTTGCCTGTGTTGTTTGTCTTGATTGTCGAGTCTTCCGATAAAAAGACCATCAAAACCCATCTTAAAACAATTTGCATTTAAAGTCTTAATAAGAAATTAAACATTGACATGGATAATACAGTAGTCGAGCATTTTAGGAATATTATAACACCTATAATTTTTAATAAATGTAAAAATTGTATAAAATGAATACAGCATTGGCTCAATATTCAATTTAAATAATTAAAGTTTTAAATTTTAGAATGTCCTTTTCAATTTTCATAGTTATAAATTTAACATTCAAATTTTGTTTGTAAAGAATTAAAAAAAAACTTTATATCTCTCATTTAGAAGGTACATTATATTTTTTATTTCCGGAATGCTATTAGATGTTTAATCGATTACTTGAGCAGTTAGTGAAGCCGTTTCTCTGGAATGGCCAAACGGATCGACTTGCCATGTGGTTTTTGGCGTGGCTACTGGTCCAAAGGTATCGTTGAGAAATCTTCGACCCAAAGTCATTTGGTGTATTATATCTGTGTAAGAAGTTGTGGCTTCGTCGGCCATGCACCATCCTCCACCAACAAACTGCAACTGACCTGTAGAAAAAACAATATTATGCATTTAAAATAAAATTTTAAATGCATGTTACCATTGTTGACCAATTTAGTTATTCTTTGATGGACAGATTCATTTCGAAGAGACCACCATTGCGAAAAAAAAGACATTTCGACGTAAACAAATTTTCTTTCTGGATTCTCCTCCAGCGCTTTCAAAACTGAATCCAAAATGTATTGAACTTGTCCGTTGAAATAGTCGTCTATCGTTTTTACCCATCCGACATCATCGTGAGTATGCGCGGCAATGTGCACATTTAACTTGTTGGGATTTATTTTTGGGCAATGCTAGATAATTGAAAAGTAGTTCACAAATGTTATTCCAGTACGCCTTTTATCTCAATTATTTTTCAAGCTTTTTGTCCTTTTTTTTTTTTTTATTAGAAACTTACTTCGTATCCTTTTACTATCTCAATTTGAGGTTCGATGACTTGCGAGTAAATGGGCATGAGGTTATTCATAACTATCATTAAAAGTACTGATACCTTCTTCATTTCAAAGCACTGGTTGTGAGAAAATAATAATAAAAATATTTACTTTTTAATTATTTAAGAAAAAAAAATTAATGCCGAAAAACTGATGCGATTTTCTGTAAATGGCACAACTTAGAAATGTTAAGTTTCGATAACACAAAAACAAAATTGTGATAAAAAGAAGTTGTATATTCTGATAGACACACTACAATTACATTCACATATCAGCTTATTCTGAGTGAACATTAACTTGTTGTTTAGCAACTTTTAAAATGTTTCGACATATTTTCAGCAAATATTAAAGCACATGTTAACTTGTGTCAAAACTCCGATCCACTGCCTGTGGGAACAATATTTATTATTTTATACCAAATCAATAAAACTTTTATTGGAGGTTTCAAATAAGTTCGCAACGCATGCTATTGGCATGTTTATTTATGATTTTATGGCTGAAATAGCAGATTCTCCAAGTTTTTTTAATGCTGCGTATTTCAAACTCATTTAGCTCTCTCCCAAAAATAATTATCAGAAACGAAAAACACTTAATTATTTTGCTGGTATTTTCATTAACTGTTTCGGTGGTATTTATTGTGTTGTGTATATTATTAAATGTAGCTGGGATTGAACTGCAGCGACGTCTTCCGATTGTTACACAAATTCTTCGAGTTACAGTACGGTATTACACAATGTACAATATTCTTAAATTATTTCTGTTGATTAAAATTTAATAATATCTAACGTTAGCTATAAAAGTTCTTATTTGCATTGGATCAAGATTGATTACCATGCCATTGTCTTCTTCTATGATAAATATTATTAACATAAATATTATTGATTTAAATTTGTGTAATTCAGGTTATATTGTATTTACTTTGAGTTTCACTGAGGTCGTCGTTTTGAAAGTTATTACTCCACTTTAACTTGTTCAAGTCGGAGAGCCACATGTTAGCACTTAATACTGTCTCTCTCACGGTAACAATCTCAAACTCAGTAAATAAATTCTGCAGTTTAGTAAAATTAAAATGTTAGTTTGAATAATATTAAGGTAATTAAAGTAAACCGTGTCTACTTTAAACTTCTTACTTTAATATTAATTTTGACTGGTTTTGAGAGTTTTCCTGAGTTGTCACTCATGGAGAAATAATGTTCAAAACGCAATAACACGCGATCATCTGCCAATTTTTCTAGCGTGAGCAGGTGAACATTGTCCGGCAACGGCGTAGTCAATCCCGTGTACTACAATTGAGTTAACAATTTAAAAAAAAACCAACAATTGAGTAAACTTGATAAATTATGATTAGAAAAAAAAGAGTAGTTACAGTGGTTTTAAACGAATTCTCGTAGTTATCGAAGGAGTCAGAGTTTGAATTAATGAGAACGAGCGGCGGGTTAGACGCGGCCAAAGCATAAGTGCGGTGCAGCGTACTACTTTCAGCTATTGGTCCGATGGTCAACCAGTGTTTTCCTCGAACTTTTAAACCTGAGCCGTCAACATCCATTTCGTTTAAAGCTTCACCAACGCCAAATCCATCATCATATAATAAACGGCGGTGAACCTGCATTTGCATAATTATAGTTTATTCTTTGAATAATACGGGAAGGGTTTCTCGGTTACATTTAATTTTTTTCCCCCGAATATATTTGAATACCGTGTAATCTAATAAGATTATCATTTTTTTTTGTTTGAAAGTTGCGATATTTTGTACGTGAAATGCGCATACATGATTCAAGGAATTCTTACCATCAGTTCTATTGTTCCTTCACTCAAAGAGCTTCCACCTTCAGCACGATCCGTGATAACTGTCAATTGAGCATCATTCACTACGTCCTAAATTCTCCCACAAAAATGTTTTTTAGACATAGGTTAGAATTAATTTGTTTTTTTACTGCATACTCGAATGTAAATACTGCTGGAGATGGGGTAATAATTTCCTGAAATATTTTGGGTTAATTTTATATCCCATGTTGGACGATAATTCAATCTGAAAATTATTTTAAGGTTGAAGGTAAAAAAAATGTAATTAAATGTTTTGAATTTTATCAATAATATTTACTTTCTTTCTATCATTTCTCTGCCATTTGAATCCGTAAAAAATATTCCTTCATTCTTTAAATCGCTACTGTATCTCGTTATTACTTCTTTCCCAAACGAATTTCTTATAAATAAAAATACTAAAAGCAATTAAATATTTGGGTCGGACTAATTTTGGTCTTACTCAGTTGGGATCGGACCGACCGTCCATTCGAATTCCACTTTTCTCTCTCCCGGATATAAGCGAATGATTTGGCTAACATAATCGGAGAACGTTTGGTGGATTTCCTGAACTTCTTGTCCCTAATTTAAAAAAAATAATAATAATAAATAGAATCAATTATACATCACTGCAACGGAGATTTTCTTACATTTATTATCGTTATTGTGGCCGTATGTGTTATTAATTGTGCTTCTCCTCCAGGGAGGAATGAATAGGCCCCCGAGCCTCTGACTCCGATGTAATAGTAAAAGTTTTGTTTAATATTATACTCTCTCCTTATTTCTTTGTTTATTATGCTTTTTAAAAGACCTGTTGAAGCATCCACGATCACGAGTAAAATCTTGTTTGTTTTTAGAAAGTAAGATGTGTATTTTATTTTTTACTAAGTTAATTATACTCTTATTATACTTACGTCATTTTCAATATAATTGATGGCAAGAGAATTTGGATAAGGGTTTGAGGTTACGGAATCTATTGCAAAATGTACTAAATTAATTTTAAAAACTGTTCAAAGCTAATAATTAGTAAATTAATTTACCGGCCGATTCAATAAAATAGGAATTCAAACCGCTCGGTGGAAGTTTAACATTAAATACCAAGTCGTGGTTTGCAGGAATTTTTCTGTCAGGACGAGTTAGAAAAAGATTCTTAACCGGAAGTAACTTTTCAAAAATTTAATTAATTGTTAAAAATAATTATTGAAATATTTAAGTTTTTGCAAATTACTTCACTAGATACATGGGTTCCATCCGGTCCTCGAACGGAATAAAGAGAGCCTGAGACAGGAACTCGAACGTGCGATATGACGCTTTGTCCTAGTGGATTATACACAGTCAAAATAAACTAAATGTAAAAAGTGGATACTATTGTTTAATACATTTTATCAGGCAATAATATACGCACCTTTAATTTATTTTCAGTGGCATTACAATAGCTTATGTTTAAATAGTAGCAAACTTCTTGTATGGGCAGGCTGGCTTCATTTAGTGGAAGTATTATTGTTAAAGCTTCGTTAATTGCGAACTTAAAAAAATCAGTGGAATTATTTATTTATTTAATAAATTTTATATATCTCTAAAGTCTTACAATTGCTGATGCCAAACCAATTGCTAATCGTTTGGTATAGTCGTTGGAAACTGCTTGCTTCGCTGTACCACTGTTAAACATCAAGCTTGTGATTAAATTACTTAAAATAAATACAGTATTTAAAATGTCAAACATTTACGTTATACTGTCATGATGCTGAGAATCACTTTGGTATCCACCTAGAATACGACGTTTAAAGCAAAATAGTTTTGTTAATTAGAAACAATTGACTGCGTATAAGTACTTGCTTAAGAGATTTAAATGATCCTGTCCTTGGTTGGCATAAGTGGACAATTGTTTGGCAATCTAAATATTAAAATGAAGAATAGACTTTAAATGAAAATTTGAAAGTATTTTGACATTTACATTTAGGATATTGCCGGTATATTTAACGAGCCCTTTAAAAGTTGGACGACTTGTGTAATATCCAGTCCAATACTTTCTAGAATCGTCTGTGTACGGCATGAAATCGTCCGTTTTTATCGTATATTCCTTCGAAGCTTGGTTTAAGGCATATAAGTAACACGATGGTGTGGAATAAACTACATTCACCGAATGCTAAAATCATTTCATGTTTCAGTTTAGTTCAATTACTATTATATAGAATTTAACTATTCTTACATTGGTATTGACAGCGCTGATTAGATCGTCTAAGTATTGAAAGTTTCTTTTAGCATTTTTGTAGTGAAAATTACCGCCCATAGTTAGAATGATATTATTAGTGGTGTAATATTGAGCCTGTAAAGTTAAAATTATAAAAATATATTATGTTTTAAAAATATCACGTAACCAACTTGATTTTTTACGTAGTCGACAAACTTTTTTATTTTGTAATCTGTAAATTGTGAACCCTAATACAGTATCAAGAAATTAATTAGTTAAAATTATTTTAAAAAACGGTTTTTATTTTAAAGTTATACTGTACTGGGAAGACAGTTCCGCAATCAACACATAATTCATCAGGAGAGTTATAACCATAGAAAAGAACTCCAGTAAATAATTGTGATCTTACACCTAAGAGCGCATAATTTATAATTATTTTTCATTATTGGAAACTGCCAAACTACTGTTCTCAAAAATAAATAGAATTTATCACTAAATATCTGAGATTTAATAGAATTATTTGATTACCTAAATCATTACTAGCATTCCAAAGAAATTCCATTGTTTTGCTTTCTTGTCTATTTTGTTTGTCTTGAATGTCAAGTCTTCCGATATAAAGACCATCAAAACCCATCTTAAAACATGAAAATGTTCAATATCGTTATTTCAAAATTTTCAAAATAATTGAAGTAGGCCTATATGAAATTGCCTTATAAAATGTGTCATAAAAGGATACGGAAGACGTATTTGTTTTGTTTTATTGCTTTAGCATCAATTGTTACAAACAACTAATGCAAAACTAATTTACGACCAATGCAGACAATCAATGCAAAGCAAATAAAGCATTAAATTAATAAACATTTAAAAAGCATAAACGTTTTATCACTTATGAAACATTTCACTTGTGTAATTTGCCATTTGGCGCGCACTTGATGGTACTTTAAGTAATTACTTGAGCAGTTAATGAAGCCGTTTCTCTGGAATGGCCATACGTATCAACTTGCCATATGGTCTTTGGCGTGGCTATTGGCCCAAAGGTATCGTTGAGAAATCTTAGGCCCAAAGTCATTTGATTAATAATGTCTGAGTAAGAAGTTGTGGCTTCGTCGGCCATGCACCATCCTCCACCAACAAATTGCAATTGCCCTGCAAATGAAACAGTTTCGTTACACGTAAAATAAAACTTTTTATGTATTAAATACACCTTACCATTGTTGACCAATTTAGTTATTCTTTGATGGACAGATTCGTCTCGTAGACACCACCATAGCGAAAAAAATGACATTTCAACGTACACAAATTTCCTTTCCGGATTCTCTTCCAGAGCTTCTAGAACCGTATCTAAAATATGCTCAACTCCAGGACCAAAAGCACCTTTAAAAGAGAAACGGTTTAATTGACCATTGCAATATTAATATGTAGTGTTAGCGAACCTCCAGTGAAATATTCATCTATAGTTCTTAGTCCTCCGACATCATTGTGGGTGTGCGCCGCAATGTGAACATTTAACATGTTGGGATATACTTTAGGACAATGCTATGCAATTTAAAAATAATTCACGCGTGTGCTGGTTATTTTAGTTATGGTTTTAAAATAAATTATAAACAATGTCATGTACATTCTATAAGAAACTTACTTCGTATCCTTTAACTCCCGGCATTTCATCTTCAGATCCGACAAGTTGTGAGTTAACTAACAAGAGGCTATTGATGACCTGCATTATCAATGCCCAGGACATTTTCTTATGAATAAATCTGTCTTATAATATTGCATCAAATATCGAGTCTTGTTGCACGCATAACCTATTTTAAACAACATAACAAGAAAGTCGTTTCTAAAAATTATTATGAATCTTTCCGTAAGCAATTTGGATGTGGGCAACTTAAGTTTGTGATTTAATAAAAACATTGTTTCTTAATTATTTATGAATTAATTTTTACTTTCATTTAGGGGGGGCAGGGACCGTTGTTTTGGCGACAACAAACGCAGGCAAAGTTGAGACAAGATGTTACAATTCTTATTATTTTGTTCAAAAAAAAGAGGGCTAAATTTCTTTTTTTCCTTATTTCTACTACCGTAATAAAATTATTATTAATTTAAATTATAATTATAATTACCGTTATGTACCACACTCTTTTTGTTATAAATTGTTTAACGTAGGCTAATATATTAGGTATTTATATCATTCGTTTTAGTTACTGTAAAAAATCATGAAAGTTATAATGCGCACAATATGCTTTGATAAATGATTCTCTGCACGAATACTGCAGGAGTTGTAAAAAAAATAGCCTGCGATTTGCAATCATTTTTCTAGGCCACTTCTGTCTAAACAAATTATTCGTATGCACAAGTGCACACGTATTTAAACAGTGACACTCAGGCACGGTACAGTATCTGCCTTTGGCGAAAAAAGATTTGCAATGGATGAACCAGTATTAATTAGGTCTAAGGCTGTTATTTTCGATTAACCTAATTTTAAGTAAAGCCTGATAATTCTGATATTCTTAATTGTATAAAACAGCAGCACTCTCTACAAGGTTTATATCCAAATGTACATGCAAGCAAATCTCTTTAACAAATAGGCCTATCTATAACTGTAGCAAGTGGAGAACGGAATTTTTCTAAACTGAAATAGTTAATAAAACCATTTTTAAAATCTACAATGTCACGTGACAAACTTTCCAGTTTAGGAACTTGAAGGATAATACCAATGCTTAAAATTTAGACTTTTTTCGTTATAAACCTGAGTTAAATCGGGCAGGATGGGACAGAAAAAACCATACAAACAAGAAAATTATTTTTGTGTAGAAAATCCACGAAACATAGATGGCAATTAGAATTTTGTGTTCATTGAGGAAGCAACACTGTTCCATTCTGCCAAAGATAGCGGAATGGAACGGTACATTTTCTTTCATGTTATAAAATCAAGTGTAAAGTTTCTTGTGCGTTCAATTTTACGCACACGCTATTCTTTTTACAAATAATATCTTTAAAAGCAAAGGGTAAATATGCAAACGCATGTGTTCACGTGAATAATGTTTTATTGTAAATTTTCTGCCTTTCAAATGAGTCTAATCAGTTCCTTAGGATCCTAATAAAATCACATACGTATTGTGCGACCCATTACATGGCTATTGTTATACAGTTTTAGGTATGTCTGATATTTAAAAATATTCTAACATTGTACTTGACATTTTTGATATTTTTTTAAAAAAGTGTTTACAGATATTTAATAATCCTTTTACTAAATTATGATAATCATTGATTTCGCACTTTTATAAGAACAAAAAAATCTGCCAAAATTTCAATTTAAGTTAATAGCAATTACTCCATATTAAACTTTTATTTTTTAACCTTTGATTGGCAGCTTTTTCGTCATTTATAAATTTAACTTGACCTGTGCAGTTAAAACACGAACCGCATTGTTTTAATTTTTTTTTTAAAACAACTTCCGTTCCAAAATACACTTTTCTGATTCGCTAGATTCTTATTTTACAACAGACCAAATTTGTACCCACACATCTGGTACATAAAAAGTCAAACGATTTTAAACTATTTCTTTTTGTGGTAAAAGAACAAAATTTGCGATTAAATGGGAATACAAATATCCAAAAGCAAAAAAAGAATTAACATTGTCAATAATACGAACATGTCTGGACAAGAATATTTGCATTTCATAATATCATTTTAAAACATGAAGACATTACGATTTTTTCATTTTCATAAGTCAATGAATAATTAAGAATATCTAACATTAACTATGAAAGTTCGTATTTGCATTGGCTCAAGATTGATCACCATGGCATTGTCTTCTTCTATGATAAATAGTAGTAACAAAAATATTATTGATTTAATTTTTGAAATTCAGGTTATATTGCATTTACTTTGATTTTCACTGACGTCGTTGTTTTGAAGGTCATTATTCCACTTTAATTTGTTCAAGTCGGAAAGCCACATGTTAGCACCTAATACTGTCTCTCTCACTGAAACAATCTCAAACTCAGTAAATAAATTCTGCAATTTAATAAAATGTAAATGTTAGTTTAAATAATATTCTGGTCGTTAAAGTAAACCGTGTCTACATTTAATTTCTTACGTTAATATTAATTTTGACTGGTTTGGAGAGTACTCCTGAGTTGTCACTTATTTCGAAGTAATGTTCGAAACGCAATAGCACGCTACCATCCGCCAGTTTTTCAACCGTGAGCAGGTGAACATTGTCCGGCAACGGCGTAGTCAATCCCGTGTACTGCAATTGAGTAATCAATTCAATAACTTTATAAATTATGAGTAGAAAAAAATAAAAGTTACAGTGGTTTTAAATGAATTCTCGTAGTTATCGAACGAGTCAGAGTTTGAATTAATGAGAACGAGCGGTGGGTTCGACGCGGCCAAAGCGTAAGTGCGGTGGAGCGTACTGCTTTCTTCAATTGGCCCGATACACAACCAGTGTTTACCTCGAACTCTTAAGCCTAAACCATCCACATCTTTTTCGTTTAAAGCTTCTTCCACGCCAAATCCATCATCATATAACAAACGGCGGTGAACCTACATTTGCATAATTATGGTTTATTTTTTGAGTAATAGATTACGGGAAGGGTTTTTCAGTTAGTTACTATTATATTTTATAATATTTTCTCTCGATAATATTTTAATACCGGTATTGTAATAAAATTATACTCCGTGGGTTTTCTTGTTTGAAAGTTGTGATATTTTGGAGTACAGTACACATAACTCAAAGAATTCTTACCATCAGTTCTATAGCTCCTTCACTCAAAGAGCTTCCACCTTCAGCACGATCAGTGATAACTGTCAATTGAGTATCATTCACTACGTCCTAAATTCTCCCACAAAAATATTTTTTAGACATGGGTTACAATTAATGTGTTTTTTTACTGCATACACGAATGTAAATACAGCTTGAGATGGGGTAATAATTTCCGGAAATATTTTGGGTTAGTTTTATATCCCAAGTTGAACGATAGTTTAATCTGAAAATTATTCTAAAGTTGTAACACCGGAATTATAAGTATTAGGCTACATTTTATCAATTTACTTTCTTTCTATCATTTCTCTGCCATTCGAATCCGTATAAAACATTCCTCCATTCTTTAAATCGCTGTTGTATCTCGTTATAATTTCTTTGCCATACGAATCTCTTATATAATTATAAACATGTTAAAAACGATTAAATATTTGGATAGGATTAATTCAAGTTTTACTCAGTTGGGATCGGACCGACCATCCATTCGAACTCCACTTTTCTCTCACCCGGGTATAGGCGAATGATTTGGCTAACATAATCGGAGAACGTTTGGTGGATTTCCTGAACTACTTTTCCCTAAAAATTTAAAAAAAAATAAATAGCATATTATGCATTACTGCAATCGAGATAGTCTCACATTTATTATCGTGATTGCGGCTGTATGTGATATCAATTGTGCATCTCCTCCAGGTAAGAAGGAATAAGCACCCGAGCCCATCATTCCAATGTAATAGTAAAAGTTTTGTTCAATATTATACGTTTTCTTTATTTCTTTGTTTGTTATGCTTTTTAAAAGACCAGTTGCGGCATCCACTGTCACGCGTAAAATCTAGGTTGGTTTTACAAAGTAATGTGTGTATTAATTTTTATTATAAATTTTAACTATACTCACATCGTTTTCAATATAATTGATGGAAGGTGGATTTGGATAAGGGTTTGGGGTCACAGGGTCTATTGAAAAGTCTACAAAATTGATATACAACTAATTAATATATTAATTAACACGTGGTAATTTATAATATACCGGACGATTCAATAAAATAGGAATTAAAACCACTCGGTGGAAGTTTGGCATTAAATACTAAATCATAATATGCGGAACTTTTTCTTTCGGGATGATTAAGAACTTGATTTGGAATTGGAAGTAACTTTTGAACAACATAATTAATTCATAAAGACTTTTTATAAAATGTTTTCGTTTTTGCAAATTACTTCACTGGATATGTTGGTTCCATCCGGTCCTCGAACGGAATAAAGAGAGCCTGAGACGGGAACTCGAACATGCGATGTGACGCTTTGTCCTAGTGGATTATACACAGTCAAAATAAACTAAATGCAGAAAGTAGGAATTATTATTTAACTCATTTTAACAACCATTAAGGTACGCACCTTTGGTTTATTTTCTGTGGCATTACAATAGCTTATGTTTAAATAGGGGCAAATTTCTTGTAGTGGCAGGATGGCTTCATTTAGTGGAAGTATTATTATTAAAGCATGGTTAATGGCAACCTAAAAAAATTGGTGGGATTAATTATTTAATAAATTTTATATACATCTAAAGTCTCACAATTGCTGATGCCAAACCAATTGCCAATCGTTTGGTATAGTCGTTGGAAACTGCTTGCTTCGCTGTACCACTGTTAAACATCATGCGTTTGATTAAATTACTTAAAATAAATCTTTAAGATGTCAAAAATTTACGTTATACTGTCATGATGCTGAGAATCACTTTGGTATTGACCTAGAATACGACGTTTAAAGCAAAATAGCTATGTTAATTGAAAACAATTATTGACTGCGTAGAAATACTTGCTTAAGAGAACTAAATATTCCTGTCCTCGGTTGGCATAAGTGGTCAGTTGCTTGGCAATCTAAATATGGAAATCAAGAATAGATTTTAAATGAAATTTTGAAAATATTTTGACATTTACATTTAGGACATTGCCGGTGTATTTGACGAGCCCTTTAAAAGTTGGACGACTGGTGTAATATCCGGTCCAATACTTTATAGAATCATCTGTGTATGGCATGAAATCGTCCGTTTTTATCGTATATTCCTTGGAAGCTTGGTTTACGGCGTATAAGTAACAAGATGGTGTGGAATAAACTACATTTACCGAATGCTGAAACGATTTCTTTTTTATAGTTCATTTAATTGCAATATATATATAATTTAATTATTATTACATCGCCATTGACAGCGCTGATTAGATTATCTAAGTATTGAAAATTTAATTTGGCGTTTCTGTAGTGAAAATCGCCGCCCATAGTTAACATAATGTTGTTGGTGGTGTAAAATTGAGACTGTAACGATATAGTAGCACAATATTTTTAGTTTTTAAAAATATATATTCAGATACGCGCGTAACTTACTTGATGTTTCACGTAGTCAATGAATTGTTTAATTTTCAATGTTATAATTGGTGAACCCTATTGCCAAGAGAATTGGTTGACTAAAATTATGTTAAAAAAAAGGCTTACAAGTATTATACTGGGTTTGCAGTTCCGCAATCGACACAGAATCCATCAGGAGGGTAATAACCATTGAAATTAACTCCAGTAAACAATTGTGATCGTAAACCTAAAAGCACATAAATTACGCTTCTGCTTATCAAACCAATCTGATCTTAACCACCCACGAGTGGGTGAGATTTTTGGGATTTAATAAATTTATTTTATTACCTAAATCATCACTAGCATTCCAAAGAAATTCCATTGTTTTAGTATCAAGCCTATGCTGTTTGTCTTGGGCGTCAAGTCGTCCAATGAAAAGACCGTCAAAACCCATCTTAAAAACATCAGTGTTTAATATTATTTAATTTCAACAATATTATTTCAAAAACCTATGTTACTAATTATGTAATAACATGTTGAATTCCATAAGGGCACAAGAAAAAATAAATCAAGATTATTTAAAAGAAATTGAAAGATGCAACTATGTCATTTATAATGTGATAGATCTATATTTCCAGAATGCAAATGGTTATTTAATTGATTACTTGAGCAGTTAGTGAAGCCGTTTCTCTGGAATGGCCAAACGGATCGATTTGCCATATGGTTTTTGGTGTTGCTACTGGTCCGAAGGTATTGTTGAGAAATCTTAGACCCAACGTCATTTGGTTTATTATGTCCGAATAAGAAGTTGTGGCTTCGTCGGCCATGCACCATCCTCCACCAACAAACTGCAATTGCCCTGTTAATAAAACCATTTGGCTACATTTAAAGTAAATCTTTTTACGCATTAAATACACGTTACCGTTGTTGACTAATTTAGTTATTCTTTGATGGACAGATTCATTTCGTAGATTCCACCATTGCGAAAAAAAAGACATTTCAACGTAAACAAATTTTCTTTCCGGATTTTCTTCCAGAGCTTCCAAAACTGAATCTAAAATGTATTGAACTTGATCGGTGTAATAGTCATCAATCGTTTTTACCCATCCGACATCATCGTGAGTATGTGCCGCCATATGGACATTGAGCATGTCGGGGTTTAATTTTGGACAGTGCTATATAAAATGTTAATACACTATTAATTTCAACTATAATTTGAAAATAATATCTTAAGCACGAAAAACGTACCTCGTAACCTTTAACTATTTTATTTTGAGTTTCGGAAAGTTGTGAGTAAGCGGACAAGAGGCTGTTGATGACTTGCATTATAAATAACCATTTCATTTTCTTATGTAGGCTATCAATGTGTCCTATATTATTGCATTGAATATTAAGTTTTGCCAAAATAAATTTTTTTTTATTATTATTATTATTTAAACAACACAATTAGAAAAAAAATCAAATCTAGACGTTCAAAAATATTTCATTAAATAATTTTAAGTGTTTTCAACTCAAGCAAAATAATTGCCAATTATTTTATTGTTCTTCTTCCATTGACAAACTTTTTAGACAGGTTAACAATAAGCTTTAAAAAAAAATTTGTTTATAAAATTATTGTTAAACGTTGGTGCCAGCTTTACAAGTGTTGCTATTTAAATACTGATGAATTAATTCATTATTTAACACCTGATGCGGCGTATTATAATTCGTTATCAAAAACGTACACAATTTTTGCAAAACTAATCTACTCATAACTCTATGATCATGTATAGCATATCAATTTACTAAATGTATAAAAAAAAATTTTATGGTTGAGATAATTAAATGTATAATTATTCTACAAACTATTTTTTAAATGTTTGTAAATAATGTATTTACTTGTATATATTTTTAGTTTTACTGAAACTATAATTTTGATACAGGAAGACCATAATAAAATTAAGACCAATTTAAATGTAATTACCGATATGAATGACCACACACTTGAAGCTTTTTAATTTTTTATCGTAATATAATATAATTTTTTATGGTACGTTTTAGTTACTGAAAAGCATCATAAACGATAACGCGCACGATATGCTGTTCAGTGGAGCGCTAGGGATATTTTGTACACGAAATTTGGAACTAACGAGCGAGATTTGCAATTTTTGTACGTCAACTCTATTTATAAATAACTATCCGCAAGTGCGTACGCATTTAAACGGTGGCATTGGGGCATATGGGGAGAATAAGCGTTTGTTCAATAAATTTAACCACATAACATTAATTTTTACGACAATAAGGTGACCTTCTGGAAAATCATTTTTTTTATTGTAAGACCTTTTTGGTGTTTATCATTCTGGTATTATGATTAACGATAAAAACTACTCCCTACATTGTGCTAAATTCTATAAAACAGCAAACTTTACAAGTTATTTTTGTTATAATTATTACGAAGTATTATTTTTTTTTTTTTGCTGTGTGCGTCAAATGTTGACAGAATTATGTCCGAATGTGTGAAAAGTTGTGCATGTTATACTTGTTACTACAGCAAGTGCAGAACGAAGTTTTTCTAAACTGAGATTAATAAAAATAAATTATTTAAAGTCTTCGGTTAAATAACAAACCTTTCAGTTTAAAATTTCGGTTTTTCTGGGCATTGTTTCAGAATAAAATTTTTGAATTGAGCGCTATGTAGGCTGCTTTAACTTTAATTGCCATTAAGATCTTAGTGCCTATTATATCACTAATTTTATTAACTTGTAACCTTACTCAAATTTTCTATTTGGATTCTCGTCCAGCGCTTCCAAAACCGAATCTAAAATATTACAATAGTTGTATGTAAGTCTTACATTAAAATTACAGTACTACATATTCAAACTACTGTTTTTTAAAATATTTTGTAACGTTGTATAATTTATTTTTTAATAGATATCTGAGACAAAATCTTAAAAAATCTTTGTTCGTGCAAGTTATAACAATATAATTGGTAAAATCCTGGATACACTACTACATGCCCAAGATTCTAAAATTCTAAAATTTTACTATTTGTATAACCATAAAAAAATTTAAATTAATTTAAATTAATGCGCATAATCACTAATGTTTTCTCAAATTAATGTTGAGCGCTGCGGAAGTATTATGCACTAGTTCTAAGAAATAATGTACAGTCAGAGGGACCAAAATTAAGACAAGACTGTGGAGAAAAATTATTAAAATTCTTATTATTTTGTCCAGAAAAGTGCCAAAATTTGTTTTCAAAAAAAAATTTTGCGCCTCGCAAGCTCAGCGCTTTTTTTTTTTAGTAGTGCACATGCTTTTCTTCGGGGTTTAGACTCAAAAATGAGTCAAATTCATAAAAAAATATATTTTGTCCAAAAACGAACGTAAAATTGTTCTAGCAAAAAAAAATTTTTCTAGAAAATATTATTTTTTTTTAGGGTTGAGTGGGCGCAAAAATTAGTTTTGTCCCCGGGCGCCATGTACCCTCCATACGTCTCTGCGTACAGTACTATCGCTTTTGGTTAAATAAAACCTTACTATGCACTATTCCGTACACTGTACAGTAGCTGTTTAAAATTAAACATTACAATATGCAGTAGCCTATTTGGCGTTCATTACAATAACTTTGTGAACGATAAAGTTACTCGGCAGTGCGCGCATTGTACAGTATAAGATAGCGCCCGTGACGAGATTAAATTTATATCGGAATGTGTGAACTGTAACGCTTGTTATATTTGTTTTTATAGCAATTAGAGCCCACGAGAAGTTTTTCTGAACTGAAATTAATAAAAGTCTTAAATCCATAATTACATCGCTTAAAGTTTAGACTTTTGGGCTTTGTTTCATATTAAGTTTTTTCGAATTATTCTGATCCTAATAATCAGTATTAATTTGTGCTTATTAGGATCTGGGCTACATGGGTTATAACTTAAATAATATTAGTCTGTAATTAATTATGAAACGGGGTTATTTGCTGGTAAAAAAAGCACGGAACCTTATCTTTGGTTATTAATCGAATTTTTATTCAAAATTGGTTTACATTTTTGCATATTATTATTATACATTCATGTTTGTTAATCAGTATTATTCTAACGTGTAATAGAAACATCAATTTTTTTAGTAACAGTTGCGTCACTAAAATTCAGACTCGGTTTTTTTAAATTTACTTTTTTTAAAAACTAAACTTAGCTAAACAAATTCGAATTGCATTGAAAAATAGAATTAAATTCCATTTGAAAAAAAAATAAATTAAGCGAAACAATATTATATAACAACCAAAAATTAATAATATTGAACTTTGGCTATGAATGTTCGTATTTGCATCGGCACAAGATTGATCACCATGTCATTGTCGTTTACTATAACAAAACGAAATAAATTATCAAATCAATTTTGGAAAATTCGAGTGACATTGTATTCACTTTGAGATTGTTTAGGGTTGTTGTTTTGAACGGGACTATTCCACTCCAGTCTGTTCAAATCAGAGAGCCACATGTCAGCGCTTAATACTGTCTCCCTTATTGAAACAATTTCAAACGCCGTAAATAAATTCTGCAGTTTAAAAAAATTTGAAGTGTAATTTGCTTTTTAGAAAGTAAAGTTACACGAATGCAGTTTCTCACTTTAATATTAATTTTGACAGGCTGTGAGAGTTCTCCCGAGTTGTCACTCATTTCGAAAAAATGTTCAAAACGCAATAGCACGCTGCCATCCTCCAGTTTCTCAACCGTGAGCAGATGAACATTATCCGGCAACGGCGTAGTCAATCCCGTGTACTACAATTGAACAAACAATTATTCTTAGAAAACAATAAATTATGATTACAAAAAGAAAGAAAAGTTACAGTGGTTTTAAATGAACTCTCGTAGTTATCGAACGAATCAGAATTGGAATTAATGAGAACGAGCGGTGGGTTCGACGCGGCCAAAGCGTAAGTGCGGTGCAGCGTACTGCTTTCATCAATTGGCCCGATAGTCAGCCAGTGTTTTCCTCGAACTCTTAAGCCTAAACCATCAACATCTTTTTCGTTTAAGGCTTCTGCGACGCCATAATCATCATCATATAATAAACGGCGGTGAATCTACATTTGCATAATAATATGTAACAAAAGTAAACATAAAAAACAACTCAAAATATCCTTACCATCAATTCTACAGCGCCTTCACTCAAAGAGCTTCCACCTTCAGCACGATCAGTAATGACTGTCATTTGGACATCATCAACTACATCCTAAATTGTCCCACAAAACTTTTTATCAAACACAGATGAAATTAATATGTTAAATAACATTTCATACTCGAATGTAAATACTGTTAGAGATAGGGTAATAATTTCCTGAAATATTTTGTGATAGTTTCACATCCCATGTTGGACGGTAATTTAATCTGAAAATTATTGTATGGTTGTACCACCGTAATTATAACAAGTATTACATTTTATCAATTTACTTTCTTTCTATCATTTCTCTGCCATTCGAATCCGTATAAAATATTCCTCCATTCTTTAAATCGCTGTTGTATCTCGTTATAATTTCTTTGCCATACGAATCTCTTATAAATAAATAGGTTATAAAGGATTAATAATTATTTGGGCCATATTAATTTTGGTTTTACTCAGTTGGGATCGGCCCGACCATCCATTCAAATTCTACTTTTCTCTCCCCCGGGTATAGGCGAATGATTTGGCTAACATAATCGGAAAACGTTTGATGGATTTCCTGGATTTCTTTTCCCTAATAATTTGATAAAATAAATAAATGCTATTTGCATCACTGCTCTGTAGACTTCTCACACTTATTATCGTGATTGTGGCTGTATGTGATATCAATTGTGCGTCGCCTCCAGGTAAGAATGAATAAGCACCCGAGCCCATCATTCCAATGTAATAGTAAAAGTTTTGTACAATATTATACGTTCTCCTAATTTCTTTATTTGTTATGCTTTTTAAAAGACCAGTGGTGGCATCCACGGTCACGAGTAAAATCTATGTGTAATCCATTTTTTATATTTAAGTTTTTATTAACTTATTTTAATTTATTATACTTGCTTCGTTTTCAATGTAATTGATGGAAGGAAACTTTGCATATGGGTTTGTAATGACAGAATCTTTTGAAAAATATTCAAGTTGTGTATTAAAAATTGCTCAACAAATCATTTAATAAATAATCAATATTGGTTATTTATTTACCGGTTTTTGCAATAAAATAAGACTTAAATCCGCTCGGTGGAAGTTTGGCATTAAAAACTAAATCATACTTTGCTGAGCTTTTTCTTTCGGGATGGCTTATCACATGCTTCGAAACCGGAACTAACTTTGAACAATTGATTTAAAAAAAAATTAAAAGGTATTTTTAATTTTTGCGCACGTTACTTTATTGAATATAGTGGTTCCGTCTGGTCCTCGAACAGAATAAACCGATCCTGCGACGGGGATGCGAACATGCGATACGACGGCTTGTCCGAGTGGATTGTACACAGTCACAATAAACTAAATAATGAACGATAATTTTGTTCACGTTTAGAACACGATTAAGAATACTGTACTAACTTTTGATACATCCTCAGTGGCATTACAATAACTTATGTTTAGGTAGTAGCAAATCTGCTGTAATGGCACGGCGTCTTCTTTTATTGGAATTAAGGTTTTAAGAGCTTCGTTAATTCCTGTCTATACAAATAGTGTTGTTAATTATTTAGCTATTACTTATTTTTTTTAAAGTTTTACAATTGCTGACGTCAGACCAACTGCCAAGCGCTTAGTATAATCGTTAGAAACTGCTTGCTGTGCAGTACCACTGTAAAACACGTTATTCTTATTAACTCGTTTAAAACCAGAATAAAATATTACTACAGCAATTTACGTTATACTGTCATGATGCTGAGAATCACTTTGGTAACGACCTAGAATACGACGTTTTGAGCAAAATAGTTTTGTTAATTAAAAACAACTGACTGCGTATAAACACTTGCTTAAGGGATCCAAATATTCCTGTCCTCGGTTGGCGTAAGTGGTCAGTTGCTTGGCAATCTAAATGATAAAAATGAAGAATAAGTTTCATGTAAAATTTTATAACGAATTTTGACATTTACGTTGAGAACATTGCCGGTGTATTTAACCAGCCCTTTAAAAGTTGGACGACTTGTGTAATAGCCGGTCCAATACTTTCTAAAATCAAATGTGTATGGCATGAAATCGTCCGTCTTTATGGTATATTCCTTCGAAGCTTGGTTTACGGCGTATAAGTAACACGATGGTGTGGAATATATCACATTTACCCAATGCTTAAACGGTGAAATTTTGTGTTGTTTTTCAATTGTTTTATGAATTCTACTTTATTATTACTTGATCGTTGACAACTTTGATTAGCTCATCTAAGAACTTAAACGTTCTTCGAGCATCTGTGTAGTGAAAGTCATCGCCCATAGTTAAAATAATGTTATTGGTGGTGTAGCTATAACCCTGTATTACTTGTTCAAAAAAAAATTGCTATTCTTTCTAATTAAATTATCACGTAACTTACTTGAAGTAGAGTGAGAAAAATAAATTGATAAATTTGGAAAATTGTAATTGGATAACCCTATTTTAAAAATCTAATTAGTTGTTATTATTTAATACCGGTACTGGTAGTTTTAAAACAATATTTTACAGTACTTGGTTTGGAATTTCGCAATCTTCACAATATCCGTCTGGAGGGTGATAATCGTTGTATAGAACTCCAGTAAACAATTGGGACCGAAAATCTAAAACGCATAAAAATGAATGTAAAATTTTTCTTTAGTTCGTTTTATAGAGGTCTTTAATTTGATTTCTTTCTTTATTAAATTATTAATCTCGTCATTTCTAATGTGTTTTTTTATAATTTTGTACTAGATTGATTAAGGAGTTTTAGGGAAGACTACAGTGTACATTTTTTTTATCTCGGTTGTGAATTTTTGTTTAAGTTAATTTATGAATTTAAAAGTACAGTATAGTGAACACTGTGAAAATTATGATTGCATTGATTAGTTTGGAGAAGTGCAATGATGAAGAAGCAGTTTTGTTACTATTCATTCTTCTGTTACTTCTCCTACTACTATTCTGATTGGAAGTTATACACACTGTAAGAAAATACTCTATAGTGTTGTTGGTTTTGGGTATGTTAATGCTTTATTTTATTAAACGAGTCTTTGTATTTTTATAATTATGGTTTTAGATTAAATACAATGTTGCTATTACCTAAATTATTACTAGCATTCCAAAGGAATTCCATTGTTTTGGTTCCTTGTCGATGATTCTTGTCTTGTTGGTCAAGTCTTCCAAGAAAAAGACCATCAAAGCCCATCTTAAAACATCAATGTATTAAATATATTCTCCCGTTGCTTTTAAACTAAACCATGTACGGTATCAGCAAAAAAATAAGTAATTAATTACTTGAGCAGTTAGTGAAGCCGTTTCTCTGGAATGGCCAAACGAATCAATTTGCCATATAGTTTTTGGCGTGGCTATTGGTCCGAAGGTATCGTTGAGAAATCTTCGACCCAAAGTCATTTGATTTATTATATCTGTGTAAGAAGTAGTTGCTTCGTCGGCCATGCACCATCCTCCACCAACAAACTGCAGTTGCCCTGTCGATGAAACAATATGGTTACATTTAAAATAAAATCTTAAATTCACGTTACCGTTGTTGACCAACTTAGTTATTCTTTGATGGACAGATTCATTTCGTAGTTTCCACCATTGCGAAAAAAAAGACATTTCAACGTAAACAAATTTCCTTTCAGGATTCTCTTCCAGAGCTTCCATAACTGAATCCAAAATGTGTTGAACTTGTCCGGTGAAATATTCATCTATAGTTCTCACCCATCCGACATCATCGTGAGTATGCGCTGCCATATGCACGTTTAACATGTTGGGATATACTTTAGGACAATGCTATAAAATTTAAAAGTAATTTGCGCGTGTTAAAATGAAGTTTATTTTAAATATGATTTTAAAATCAATTATAAACAATGTCATATGCATTCCATAAGAAACTTACTTGGTATCCTTTTACTCCCGGTATTTCGTCTTGAGATCCAAGAAGTTGTGAGTTGACTGATAAGAGACTAATGATGACTTGCATTATAAGTGCCCAGGCCATTTTCCAATGCTCAAAATTGTTCTATAATATTGCATTTGTTACCGAACTTTTTTATAAAAGAAACACACATCCTTATTTAAACCGAAAGAAGAAGATTAAATTATTATTTTATAAGTGTTATTATTGAACATTCTAGGTGTGGACAATGCAAGCAAAACACCTGCCTATTTATTGTTATTTCTGCACTACAATTAAAAATAAATTTAGATTTCTATATTGTTTATTGATTCCTTAGTACTACATACTGTAGGGGAAAAAGTTATTTTTTACCTTAAACGTTTTTTTTTTTTTTGTTTAATATTCTAACAGTTTTAATATTTAAAACATGATTTATTTTTTTTAGTTTTATCGAATTTTTCTTATAAGAAAATATCTGGTTTTTTTTTTTTAATTTTGAGTTTACTTACATTAACTTTTAAATTGGGGCATTTATTTATTAAAATTTTACGCGAATTTTATTAAAATAATTAACTTTGATATAAAAAAAGGATTTTTGATCTTAAATACCGGTAGTATTGGTTCAAACTTTAATTTGTATCAAGTAAAAATACCGGGTGTCTCTAAATGAGTGGAACCATTTCACAACACAATATCTTTTTAATTAAATGTGATAAACAATTTCTGAAATAGCAAATGTTTTCTATATATGCTCGCATTTTTTTAGCCAAATTATAAAATTTTAATGTGGCTGCAATCTGCCACAAAAGCATAAAAAACGCAAAAAAATAATTTATCACAGACTCAAACAAGCATAATCGCAATCCACTGAGTTGATCGCTGGCGTTATTCGATTTTTCAAAACTTTTAAGTTAGTGGGAAGTGCTGGAACATAAACGCGCTCTTTTACATATCCCCACCAAAAAAAATCACACACAGTGTGGTCTGGAGAATTTGCAGGAAGAGCGCAACGTCTGGGGGAACGCCCGTTCTACCAATTCGTCGCAATGGCACTTTTTCATTTAAAAAAGCCCGAACATTTTGGTGCTAAAAATTTCCAGAACTCACTATGTTTTATTTTTTGTAGATATATGTTCTACCACTTCCCAATAACATTAAAAACTTAAAAAATCGAATTACAGCGGGGATCAACTCAGTGGATTGCGATTATGCTGGTTTGAGTCTATGAGAAATTAATTTTTTGCGTTTTTTATGCTTTTGTGGCAGATTGCAGCCACATTAAAATTTTATAATTTGGCTAAAAAAATGTGAGCATATATAGAAAAAATTTGCTATTTCAGAAATTGTTTATCACCTTTAATTAAAAAGATATTGTATTGTAAAATGGTTCCACTCATTAAGAGACACCCGGTACATCAATTTCGAAGGAATTAAAATATATTTCATTTCTGTTGTTCTTAACTAAAATAAATAGCCAGAATAAACTTGTAACACTATCGGTATAAAAAAAACCCGAGCTGGCTATAAGCTATCATTTTAATTGACAAAACCTTGGATAAGCTTTTAATATAATATTATTTTGTAATACCACAATAACATTAATTTTAATTAAATTTACCGTGAAATAGGGTGACGCAATTTTTATCTTTTATTTTCTTGACGGAATACAGTATTGTTTTTTTTATTATTATTATTTTACGCTAAAGTTAACACAAAATATCTACTGTATACATCGCGCACAACCAGCTTAACATGTGTAGTTAGTTCTCCGTTAAATTCGACTGCTTAAGCTACAAAAGTTCTATAACGAATGGCCTACATGAATTATAATACTTCCGGAGAGTTCTCTTATAAATCAAACATCATTAGTCAACACACGTGCGTAGGTATTTAAATAGTGCTGACGCTAGTGATCAAAATTTATCATTGGGGAAGCGCAAACAATTGCGAGAAAAAACGAAAGTTCAAAAACCTTAAATGTTTGGGAACAAATTTCATTCTTTTCAATTTATTATTGCGTCCTTTATCTGCGCTAAACATTTAATCAAAGTGGGAAGTTGCGAAATTTGTTTGAGAAAAGATGCAAATTTAGCTCTTTTTTGACTTCCGGTTCCTAATAGAATTTTTTCGTTTTTGCCTGATGATTTTAAGTCGAAACGCCGTTATGGCTTAAAATCTTTTGCCGGAACGTTGTCCTGGCTCACTTTCACCACCGACTACACTGCATCAAAATTTACAAAATTTGGTCTAATTTTTTCTACAAAATAAAAATGAATAATAAAAGAAAAAAGTAAAGACAAATGTTAATGGAACACAATAAATTTATTTTTATATTGTGAAAACTAAAAAATCGGCGAAAATACAAAACCGCAACTGCTTTAATTGAATGAAAAACAAAAAATACACATCAATTATATCTGTAAATTTAAAGATCAAAAACAGGTTAGACAAATTGTCCTCAAAAAATTATACAAATCTGACTAATGTAGCGCCAGATTTTCAAATTTTGCAAAAACTTTTTGATTTGACTTCGTATATTCACAGTTCCTGACTTTTTATTCCTTTATAATGTTGTATAGTAGGCCGAAAATAAATAAACTTATTTTTGTAGATAAATAATTTACTTTATTTGAATTATAAATAATATTCCTAAAATACAAACTGGGATTAAATCCCTTAATCCGATAACTAAGTCTAGAGGTTGTAAGTGAACTGCATAGAGG
>JAQGAY010000541.1:0-25181 GCA_034698085.1 Polydesmus angustus | reverse complement strand
ATTACTTCATTTTCATTAAAATTTGACTGATTTATTCGCTTTTTAAAAGCTTCGTATATTTACGGACACACTATATTAAAACACGACGTTTTTTCTCTCGACTCGATTCTTTGTTTAGGATTGTGTATGAGTGGGGGGTTTGGGTTAGTGGGTGTTAAGAGAAGATGAAATGAGAAAGGGAGAAAAAAAAAGTTACCCTTGAGAAAGGGTTTCAATGTCGAGCGGTTGACGTCCTCCCACCCTCCTTCGAGCCAAGGAGTTCCCCCGAACTAAAACACAACCCCCCTCTCCGAAGAGATACATTCACACTTAGTGCGAATTGAATTATCATTTTTTAATAAATTATTCTCTGTCCATTCAGATTTCAATTAACTTTTTCCTCAATCAATTAACTTTTTTTTGCGCGCTCAAATAATATTCTCTTTCGTTTTTTTTTTTTTGCTAGAATGTTTTATTCAGACGATTCTTAATTCAAAGTATGTGCGCCAGGAGGTTTTTTTTATGCACGAATTATTATTATTTTTTTATTAAATAAGTTTCTTTGCTTAGAAACAGTTTTACTAATTTTAAAAAAAGTGTTTCTACTCGTACTTCATTTTTTTTTTTTTTTTTTTTTTTGCTTTTGAAACGGTGAACCATTTGAACTGTTTCGTTTTGAGTCAGCATTACACTTTATTTTTATTTTTTATTTTTAGAACGTGTTTTTGTTGACGTTTATCATGATTTACTTTTTTTTTTAGTTGTTGCAGCTCAATTTTTATAATTATTATTTTTTTTTCTTCAAAAATGCATTTGTATTTATTTGTTTAATTAATTCAGTTCGAAGTAGCTTTTACTCAAACACTCGAATAAAGGTTCTACTTGATTTCTAAGAGGATTGTTTGCTTTTTTTTTTTATTTATTTATTTTTTTCCTCTACCGCTGTTGCTGAGATTGGGTAAGGAGGATGATGATCTCCCTCCCCACAGCATGGAAAATAATATGCTAATGAGAGACATAGCTCCGGCTCAGGAAGCGTTCAACCGAGACCAAACTGCCTATTCACCCCACTCAATATGCATAATTATTATTATCAAAGAAAAACCCTTTCTGTAAATCTTAAAAAGATTCGCACGCAAAGTGATTTTATTCGGAACTTTTTTCCAACTTTTCATTTTATTTATACAGTGAAATCCGCTTATAGTGCGAACCCGCATATAGTGCGATTTTTCCCCGGTCCCTTGAACAACGTCATTGGAGCATGTGTTAAAAAACCCGCTTATAGTGCGAACCCGCGTATAGTGCGACCATATTTGGGTACCCAGAAACTAAAAGCCTGTATAATAAGCCCGCTTATAGTGCGCTCCACTTCAAAAAAAAAAATTTTTCATTTCAAAATAATATAGGAATTTTAAAAATCGTGAACTTTGTGGGCAGTTTTTTCGTGCCAATTACAGTACCGTATGCATGTAAAATAAGGCCAAAAAAATTGGATTAAAAAAATATTTTTGAGTAAATATTTTATTTCCCTAAGAAATCACTTTTTAATTACATTTTTATCATTTCCCGGTTATAGTGCGATCCCGCTTATAGTGCGAATTTTGTTCGGTATATTGAATCGCACTATAATTATAGTGCGGCTTTCACTGGTATAATATGTTTTTTTAACTTTCACTTTTTCCATTACTCCGTGCATACGCTTTTATAATGTTGTTCCGTCAATCGCTCCGTGGACAATATAGTAAATTATTTTCCCCCCTTTTTTCAATTAACGAATTAAAACGTAGAAATTAAGGAGCATCGAACGAACTGTGGAGCAAATACGCGGAGGCGCGCAGTGTGGCCAGATGGTGACTTGCAGCGCCGTGAAATAATTCCCTATTGCTCGGTGAAAAGATGATTCTCATGGACTTGGTTTCCATGGATCGGGGTTTTTATATGTACATGTACAATGCATGTGGTGGTGAGGGGTGGGGGTGGACGGTGTCCGACTCGGTTTATCTTTTCATTTAAATGTTTACCTCGTTTTTGGGTGTGTTCTTGTTTTCAATTGGTGTTTAATAGCGGGTGAAGGGGGGCTTATGAGGCGGGAGCACGGTCACATATCGTCACGTCCCTCGTCTTCACTTAACACGCTTTTCCATCCTTCGCAAGGTGAAATCGGATGAAAAAAAAAAGAGGCTTAACTGGTTTATTTGCTTTGATTTCCCTCCTCACCCCTTAACCCCCTATCCAACTATTCTTTAGAGCTCATGAACTTTGATTGGGTAAGGTGACCCGATCGGGGCAACAACTCCCTCGCTCCTTCCAAGCCTCTTTCTCTTTTTATTTATATATAAAAAAAAAGTGAGTGGGCAGTTTAGACACGGTGAGCATTAAACGAGTCCGTACTCGACTTGAGAAATTGTATTGTATTGTAATGGAAGCGCGGAGGTTGGGCCTGGGCGCCTTTTGTTTGTTGGCGGGGGGTCCACTATGAAAGGCGACTTTTTTCGTCATTTTGTTTTAGCCTTAGTTAAGTCAAGACTATTCATTCGCAGTTTTAATTAGTCGATACTGACATACTGTAGCTTAAAAGTGCGCGCCACTTTTGCTGTTCCCATTGACGTACCGGTATCGCGTGTACTGTACATGGTGCCAATGAAAAAAAGCGAACCCAACTCAATTATTGCGCTAATCTGTTTAATTATATATATTTTTATGGCACATGGAAAAACTTTATTTTAATGTTATTTTTTAATATTTAATTGTTCTATTCTGTGATTAAAATTCTTCTCCTTCGGTCTCATCATGTCAAGCATATTATTATACCCACTCACCATGCGCTGTTCTGATTCCAGCGCGGTCTATGTCGGCTCTTTTTTACTTATAAAACTTTTCTTGCATCACACCCCCTATAATTCGTAGCATGTCTGTTTTAAATCTATGATATTAAAGAAGTGCGCCAGCGTATGGCACAGCGCATAAACCAAACTCGATCTAGCTGCAGTCATTGCAACTGAGCATGTTATAACGCTCGCGTTGCTGCGCGTGTTGAGACCGGAAGAGGATATTAAATTTTAAACACAGAATGATTGCGGAACAATTGAATGTTAAAAAAAAGTTCTAAAAGTAAAGTTTTTCCATGTGTTCATTAAAATATTTAGGTTACAGTATTAGAATTATTTAATTGTGTATTAATTCAGTTGTGTTCGTTTTTTTTTCGAACACCGTGTACAGTGTGTTTTTATGTTTACGGGGTTTTTAAAAAACGAATAAAGAAGTCAAATTTTAATGAAAATAAATTATTTTTTTAATATTTACATTCAACAACATCTCCGATTTAATGATAAAAAACAATTTTTAGAATATGACCACTCCAACTGAGTCGGCTTTTCAATTGAAAAAGTGAATAAACAAGCTAAATTTTAATAAAAATAAATAAATTTTTTAATATTATTTTAATTACAACAACATCACTGATTTAACACTGCAAAATAACATCCGGCATGTGACCTCCTCCACTGAGTCGGCACATGTTAACGCGTGTAACGAAATTTCTAATTAACTCTCGCACATGTCTGGTTGGATGTTGGCAATTACGCCTATGAGAAAGGTAATGAAAAATTTGCTAATCGAGTTAACATGTGCCGACTCAGTGGAGGAGGTCATATTCTAAAAACTGTTTTTATCATTAAATCGGAGATGTTGTTGTATATTAATATTAAAAAATTAATTCATTTTCATTAAATTTTGACTTCTTAATTCGATTTTTAAAAACTCCGTAAATTTAAAAACACACTATACATAATGTATTCCTCATAAAGTGTAAAGTACAGCAAATCGCAGCTATTGCAGGCGAGTAATTCCGCGTTTACCAAATCGATTGGTTAATTTGGTTTAGCGAGCGTAATTCATGGTTTCGCCTGCAGCCAGAGGGCGCTGTATAATCGCTTTTGTTTATTAATAATTTACGTTAGGTTACGTAGTGTTAGTTAGGGGTGAGTTGGGGGTCAACGAATCTTTTGTTAGTATGCGTGAGATTGGAGTGATAGTGAGTTAGATTGGAGTGGCGAGAGGGGGCCCGGGAGGGGGGCGCTACGATTTAATCGCTTTCAATTAATAATTCAGGTGATTAATAGTCGGCTCACGGCTAATTATGAGATGTAAATCGATAGAGATTTACACTAATTACGAACATCATCGCTGAACGATTGTTGCGTTTGTGTTTTTTTAAAGATAATTTATGCATGAACGTACTGCGCGGCGGCTTCCGCACGCATGTGCACTACGTTTAATAGTGTTTACATCGTCAATAATAATAAATGTATCGATTTCCAGCGTGATGCATTGATAAAGATTTACATTTGTTGGATTTACTCTCAAGGTGAATGAAATTTATTTTGTTACGTTTTTATACGTTGATTTTTGAATGTTAAAAGAGATTTACATTCAATTGAACGGAATTTCAACGAAAACAAATCTTCTAATAACGAATTTTTAAGATTTACAATCAGCATAATCGAATCTCAAATTTCAGCTGTCATTTCCGTTTGTGATTGTTGCGTAAGATTTGCAGTCGTACAATTTGATTTTGAAAAGATTTATTTTTATTTCAAAGTACAAGATTTTTTAAAAAAAAAAAAAAAAAAAAAGATTTAAAGATTTTAAAGAATCGCGTTTTAACAGATTTACTTTTCTTTCGTTTGCGTTGCGCAACAACTGATCGGAGATTTACGAGTGATTTCAAGAGATTTACATCATTCGTTTAGGTAATAAATTCTCTCTGGCGGTTCCCTAATATAATCGGCGTATGTGGCCCGGGGCTTGTGGTTGGGGGTCGTAGAGAACGAGCTGTGTTTGCGCGTTCTGTTGTTTTTGTTGTCCCAACCTGACCCACCTAACTGAGCGTTGTTTGCTCGGTCGCCATGGTAACTCTCTCTCCAACTCCGCGTCCATTTTCTCCCTCCATTCTCGCTGAGTTACGTTCTCGTTTGGAAACGCGACTCGTAACGAGAGCAGTTGAACGTTCTCCTGACCCGAAAACGCTAATTTCGTCAACCCTTTCTTTCCCTCCCCTAAAAATAGCCGCCATCTGAACGCAACGAGCGCCCTCTAACACCACAACACACATTCGCTATCTGCCAAGCTATAAATAAGCATTATATTGTACGGAGGAATTTTGTTGGTGGTGGGTTTAGGTAGGAGGAAAAGGTTGGAGTTGTTTTTGGGCGCAATTGGGACGTTTCTCCACCAATGTTGAGGACGGCACCTTGCGTAGTAGCGCCATCTCGCGTCATCTTATGGCCCATATTGACCTAAACCTAACCATGAAGTCCCAAATGAGCCAAAAGGTCTTATTAAAATTAAGCTTCCGTCCTATTCGCACTGTTAACAGCTTATCGGTGGCGGTAGTTAATTATTAATTGATTTGACAGCCGCGAACATGGCGGGAAAATGGGTAAACATCGTGTTGATAATAATTGTTCCTTTCGTCAGCTTTCGCTACACGTGATTGATTGACGGCGTGCGACCCTTAGAAACCAATTACGTCGCCGAGGATATTATACACGGGATTAGGAAATGCAGGTTTTGGCCGTGGTTGCGGCGGGAAGCGTTTGGTCCCAGGCAGATCGCCTCTAGCGCTCGATCAGCTGATTAAGGTTCAACACTCGCCATACAATGTGTCGCAGCAATGATGTTTGAAGCGTTAGTTATTTTAAAAAATCATCATTTTTCTTATGGTTTTTATTATTATTAATCTAAATATAAAACACGAGTGAGTTGAGCGTGTGGTGTTTATATTTAATTGGTCTGTTGGGGGGAGCACTTGCCAGGGTGAGGAGAGGTGATTGCCATGGAAACGGCAGCGACAATCGACTGTGACGTCACGATTCAAAGTGATTTTGCGTTAAAAATTAGTTAGAAAGTGACAAGGTACAAGCTCTTATGTTTTGATAATCCTAAAAATAACTTTGCGGTTTAAACGTATTTTTTTTTTTTAAAAAAAAAAAAAGCTAAACTGCATTCATCAGCATTTAGCATTTAACTTTACCCCAACGAAAATAGTTCCGCAGAATCACACGTTGAATTTTGCATTTTTTGGTAATTTTCCAGAAAATTGTATGCAGAAAATGTAAATTTACTGCAGAATTTCTTGAACTTAAAGCATTAATAATTTTAACTTTAAAATTAATCAGCTGAATAGCTGATTCAAAAATTGACTAGGCAAAAATTGCTTAGATTTAGGCATTGCTATTATTACGACTTCGGCAATCTACACAAATTCGATTACAATACATGTGGAAGCAAAAAAAAAAAAAAAAACGGAGCAGCCGTCGTATATTGCACTTGAGGCATTTTTTTACTCCATAAGAAACGGCTATGAAAAAAGTCGATACAATCAAAAGTTGAATAAAATGGTGTCAACAAAAACGATAAAAGTGTTGCGCACGTGCGCAGGAGCAAGAGGCAGTAGGCGTGGGTTTGCGCCGCTGTACGGTGCTGGCTCGATGAGTGACGCAAGTGGTTCTGACCGATTGAACGAGCGTCTTAAGGGGTTGGGTGGGTGGGTGGAAGTCATCGAACTTGAAAATTGTGATAACCCCTTTGTTTGCCCCCCACCTCCCTCGCCCACCCGAGGGTCGATCGAAAAGGAGTGAAAGCTGGCTGCTGCTTTTCTTTTTTTTTTTTGTTTTCTTTTTTTCTTTCTCCAGCAATGTCACGCTCGTAATTTGCGTGGAAAAGTCGATTGGCCCGCTCTACTCGGCCGGATCGAGGGGTGAGAGGAGGCGGCGGGGATGGCGGGAATGGGGAGGAGTTTGATTTAGTTTTCAAGGACGGATTAATCATCGGTAATTGGAATCTTTTATTTCTCGCTTACTTCAGTCGCGGATTCACCGTCGCTCGCTCGTCCAGGATTACGCGCCACCCGCTCCAAGTGATGAACGCTCTGTTTCGCTCCATAGCGCTCTCCGCCAAACTCTTGGCACGTGCGCCGTACTGCGCTCTTCGCTGAAAGCTCGGCACGTGCGTTCGCTCCTACTCGCGTGTGGTGCTACAGGCTGTATGGCTTATCCGTTTCCGCGGACTTTTAATTCCGCGCACGGCTTTTCGATGATTTTCGTGGGCAATCCGAATTTCCATCGGCCATTCTCCGCAAAAGTACGTATGCAGATCAGTTTGGAAAACACGTGAGCGCGGTTGTTTACGCCAGCGACCCTGGCGGGGAATGCTTTTTTTAAAAAAAACAAAAAAACATCGGGAAGATTAGATAGGAGATCGAAACGATTTACATTTAACAGAATCTTTTACTGTTTTATTCCAAATATGAGGATTTACATTGAACGAGTTAAATCTGTGAGATTTCGCATTTGCTAGATAATAATGTTTAAAGATTTACGTTCTTAATATTAAAAGAGTCTGCGCAATTCTTCTTTACGTTATGTTTCTCTCATTACCTTAATTTTTGTACAGTGGTTATTCAGCACTAGTGTCCTACAGGGATTTGCATAAAGGAGGTTTTTTAGCGGTTTTAAATCATTAAGAATTTGACTACTGTACAACATTAAGATAGCGAAAAAATAAATTATAACGTAAAGAGATGCTGCGCAAACTTCTGCCTAAGATACCGTAGTGAACTTTTGATTTGTTTGCAAACTTTTTTTCGTAACATTTATCATTGTTATTTCGATGGGATTGAATCTATAAGATTTACTTTATACTGTACAAGTTTTAAGAGATTAGAGATTTTGCTGTTTAGCTTTTCCCCTGGTTTTTATCCTTAGGTCCACTTCTTAAATGGTCGGAGTTTGGAATTTATTTTTGCGTTGATGTAAATGAATAAATCAAACTCGGACGATATAAGAAGTGGACTTAAGGATAAGAACGAGGGAAAACGCTTAACCGCAAAATCTTCGATTAACGTTTGGTAAACTTGCTTGCGTATAGATTTAAGGATGTTTATGATTTACGTTTTGAAGGGTTTTTTTTTTTTTTTTTTGAAAGGTTTAATTAGAACTGGGTCAAATCTTATAGAATTTGTTCCATGGTAGGCTATTGTATAATTTTGCTTATAAACAGTAGAAGTCTTAAGAGTTACTTCTTAAGGTTACGCTTACAGCACAAAGTTTACATGTGGAAAACTTATGGAAGATTTACATTTGCTGGACTTTGGTGAGATTTATGTTGATATTATTAAAAAAAGAGTTGATTCTTGAAAGGTTGGCATAATATACTTAATAGGCAATGGTTTCGTAAGAGTTCATTTTGACAAGAAATTGAATCTTCAAAAGATTTGCGTTGGCAAAGACTACTGTCGTAAGATTCACAACCATATACAGTAGTATTGTTTTGAACGAGAATTATTTTTATTCAAATTATTTTTTTTTGAGTTTCGTCACCGTTCGAGATGTGATTAACGGATAGAGTAATGGGGGGTATGAGGTTGCGCGAACCCTGGCGGTCGGCGTGTGGTGGCGTTTGACGTCATTAGCTCTTGTTTCCACGAAAAACGCGGCTTCGTCGTTTCCAATTAAAGAGCGTTTCCCTGACAACCGCGTTTTTCTCCGCCGCATAAATTCAATATCGACTCTTCTTTCGCCCTTCGCCTCCTTCACGCATGCGTGAACGACGTTTTAAAAACAAATTAAAATACAAATAATATACAATAAAAAAATAAAAAAGAAAGAAAAGAAAATTCAACGTTTGAGATAAAAAGCGATGAGCTGTCACTTGAAAATAAAGCAGATGACACACCAAAATCACGTACATACAATGAAAACGGTGTAAACATAGCTTACCATTCACGTAATGTTAAAGCACAAGTGATAAGTTTAGGGAAGCTGCGTTCACATTCGCACTCAGTGTTTGAGCTGGAATCAGTAAAAGTGTTGGCGACCTAAATTTTTTACGTCGCGCCCTCCTGATCCGCTCTTCCTCGACTCAAATTCCGAGAAAGTCAACCCAGGGTCACGTACTCTAATTTAGTACGAACACCAAAATTCCAGATTTGATTGAAATTGTTTTTTTATTTTTTAAAGTGAAATCGTAAATTAAGATTGCAAAGTTCAAGGTTTCCGAGAGTTTCTGTTAATTTTCTCCGTATTTTTTTTTTTTTTTTTTGACTTTTTTTTATTTATTAATTATTTCCTATTAATTTTCCGCGTTCCATACCAATTTTGTACCATACCAAGCTACAGTAGGGGGTTTTTTTTTATATCTATTATTTTGATGTGGTGAAGAGGGTTCGATGTAGTTTGAGGGTTGGGTGAGTGAGTGATTAATTCCGGGTGTTTACAGCGTTAAAAATGGATTCTCAGTAACGAATTGTCACAGCATATTGAGGCGTAAAAAAGCTCATAAAACAATCGTTTATCCCCACCCCAACCCTCACTTTAACCACGCATGCGTCATGTGGACACTCATTCACTTGTCTGGAGGGTTGACGACACATTTTTCCTCGTGTAATCGTCAATTTTTATTCTTTGTTTACGTTTTCCCGATCGCCCGCCTCAGCCGATCCGTGATTCTGAACCACAGCTTCCGGATCAATTTTTCCCCGTAGACCAATCTCGATGAATTCCAAAGTTTTCGATTTCTGTAGGGGTTATTTTAGTTCTGCGACACAGCGCAGCATGTGTGAGGCGTAATTAAATTATTGAGTGTAGAAATTTTGATTTTTGGTAGGCCTATAGCGTTAATATAGTAACAATTTTCGAATTTATAATAATCCAAATACCGGCAGTTGAAATAGATTGTTAGGTACAAAACTATAAAATATTGGAAGAGATAAAATACCGGGAATATTAAGTTGATCTTTATCTGAATAATTTAAACATAAACAGGAAACTCACAGTACAACTAAAATATTATTTTTCTCTATCAATTTAAAAATTTAATTTAAATGTTTACAATAATTTCAAAAACTCTTTTTTTTTTACTCTGATAAATAATCATTGCCTCGATAAACTTTACATTTATCCCGAAAGTTGTTCATATTCTGTTTATACAGTACTGTAATTTCTAACAAAATCGTAAGTTTTCATAAATCTTCGAGACCTAGAAATCAGAAATTCTTATAATTTAAGGTTAAACTAAAATATCGAGATTTCCTGTCACCTGTAAGCGATTATAATCTATGTAGAGTTTAAAATTCTTGAATGCTATGTTTTAAAGATTCAGTTTTAAAATGAGTTTTTTTTGTCTTTAGGGTCTGTATTCAAAGCCTCGGTTCGACACTTCGCGGGGAGTGAATGGACCCTTGTCGTTTCTGGCCTACCCCGAGGCTCCTCCTCCAGCGACGCCCATGGGTCAGCCGGAAGTGGTGCTGACGGACACCGTCATTGAGCAGTTGGATCGCCTGGAACAGCTGAGCAGCGAGGGACAGCTTAACATGAGTGACAGTCTTCAAGTAAGTGCCTTGAACCGCTATTTAAGCGATGGCACTTCCGGTTCACAATCCTTTACGCCCACCTGCCTTACATTAAAGCTTTTATTTATTTTTAAACATCGAATTTTTTTTTTGTGCAGTAAATTAAAATTGCAAAAAAAAAATTTTCTTTTAAAAAATTACTAAAAATTAATTCTATGAGTTTTCTAAGTTGTTTAGAAATTTAAAAGTGTAAAAGATTGTTGAGCTATTGGATGCTATGGGAGATTTGGAAGTGGGTTCCGGGGCGAACCGGTTGCCCAACACATTGGAAAACGTTGATTTCTTCGATAATCGCTCTTTGAGAGTGTGATCTATTTCGAGTTCGTAGATTAAAGAAAACAAGGAAATTGAGTTCCGAGTTCACGACCCAAAAACTACTTATTCGGATTCTTTGTTCATCTCTGAACAATTAACAGAGATGCAAAACTGCTTATCACTCTCTTTTCTCTCTCGCTCTCATAATCAGCTCTTTTAACTTAAATAAGTACAGTTCAGTTTTTAAAGAGCGTAGCCTACGTCAAATAATGTGAGAAAACTTATGGCTAAAGTTGAGAATTTTTTTAAACTGAAACCGGAAGTTTTATTAAACGTTGATTGATTAATTTTAATGGGCAATAAATAATTATGTTACTTTATGAAATATGAAGTTTTTTGAAATTTAATTAAATATTTATTTTTTTGGGGGGAAACTTGATTTAAGATTTTTTAATAATTGTTATTTGAAATTATTTTTATTGGAATTTGGGTCAATTTGGAAGAAAAGATTCTAAAATAACTCTAAATAATTGACGAAAAAATATTACGTTACGTTAACTTTGGTCATCAATTCAGGAAATAAAATATGTGCAAATATTCTAAAATAAATTTTAAAACAATAATAAGATGGCTAAATGTTAATGAAAACATTACTAAATAAGAGTGAATATGAGAATTAAAGAAATCAAAGTTTTCCTTTGAAAACGGAAAAAAAGTTTTGCATAAAATTGTGAAAAGTTTCTAATAGTTTTTGTTTTGTTTAGGAAATCGATCAGGCGGATCTGGCTGCGATTCTGTTGGATGTGGACGGTTCATCGGGTTCCGATCCTGGTCTGTTCCACTTTGACAATGACAGTTCCAATGATGGCAGCGTGGATGATATTCCTGAGATCCCGGAGCAGATCGTCAACGAGACCGTGGCTGCTTTCCAGTCGGGTATCATGAATCTGGACGTGAGTCATCCTCCGGACATCCAATCGGTAGTGGAGCACATTACTCGAGCCACAGCCACTCTGAGCGCCAATGAAAGGCATTTTGATGGTTTCGAAAGTCATGAGGTGAAGGGAGTCGGTAGGTCTTCGCCTCTGCTGCATCTGGAGCCCTTGTTGACTGCAGATTCCGAGTTCCACAACTCAAGGTTAACGCGCAAGATTCCTTTATCTTACAGCGGCATGGAGAGTGATCCTGGTGAACAGAGTGACGGTAGTAAGAAATGGAGTCATCCACTGAGTAGGCATCATTTACCAGAACTGGACATTACCTCCAACGTGTCTCCTGACAGTGGGATTCAGTCTATCGCGGGTTCTCCTCTGCAGCAGGACTCGCCATTCCAAGCCGGGAGCAATCACTCGCCATTCCTCAGCGAACACTCGATGGGCCTGATGGGCCACTCCTCCTCTATAAATCTTCTTACTAATAACTTTATGGAACCTCATTCAGCTTTAGAGGTTTATCACAGGGACTCGTCTTTAAAGGAAGGGGAGAGACCAAACAGCAAGGCGTTGTCCGCGGAGGGAGAAGAACAGGTTCTACTGCATAACCAAAGATCTAAAAGCGATGTGTACACTCCCAATCCAGTTCGTGACAGACCAAAACGTGCCATAACTAAAGAGAAGACCAAAAACACTTCGTCGTCTTCTTCTTCCTTGTCTTCTTCATCCTCCTCGACGTCTTCAGCTAAGAAGAGGCGGCTGTGTAGGACGAAGAAGGAAAACCACGGGTTATACGACAACAGTCAGGTTCTACGCAGGATCAACGCGACAAAAAGCGCGTTGAGTCCTCAAAAGTTCATCTCCAAAGGGAAGGAGAAGAACGACAGTGAGTTCGATCTTCTCATTCGCAGCGTGCAGGACTCTATTAGTCTACAGTTCCAAGCGGATGAGTACAATGACTTTGAACATCATCATCACCATCATTACAGTCATCATCTTCATCATTATCACCTGGCTGAGACGTGTAAGAATGGACACAAGGAAAACGCTTTTGGGTATTTGCTAAACGCGAATTTGGGTAAAAATAATTATGCAACGCGATGTTCTTCAAACGCCGCAGCCATCAGTGACCAACAGTTGAAATCCAGGACGGGAAATAGCATGCTGACCAGACTGGTTCAACCTAGGAAAGGCAAATGCATCGCTTGTGCTTCACACTCTACGTGCGGAACTACTCGGCACTCTAATTCTAGTTCTAACATTAATAACAACACTAATAATAACAATTTAAACAGCAAAGCTGTATCCAAGTCGTTTGATCAGGTTCCTGTAGGAAGAGTGAAGTCCTCAGTGGAGGAGCTCGTCGAATGTTCGAAGGGTAAAAAGAGTTCCAGCACTGTTCGGTCAGTGGGTTCTAGTTCCAGCACAGCCAGTGGAAGTGGAGGAACCAAAGGCGAGGTGAGCAAAGCTCCTCAGACTCATGGTCATCATAAGAACACGAGTAAGGAGCTTAAGAAGAGGCTGAAACCATGGTCTGCGAGAGTCAAAGGAGCCAACGCTGATCCTCTATTTGTGGCTGAGTTGGACAACTTGGTTTCTTTGCTCGGTCAGTGTCATATTGCTAAAGGAACCTGGGCCACGCAAAACAACGTAGCTGTCAAACATGGGGAACTTCTTTTGCCTAGTATTTTTCAATTGAGGAAGATTCTAAAGAGAAAGAAAGTGAGCGAGAAGAAGACGACAAACAGTGAGAAAGAACTTTCAGGTAAACTAGCATTGAAAATCCACTTATTCTCGAACCATTTTGTGTTTTAACAATTTAGGTTTCAAAACGGTTTAAATTTTACGCATTTAGTTTAAATTATTTGGATTTATTATGTTTTTCTTTAAAAAAGGAAAATATGGCAAAATACGTGCTTAGCAGTTACAACTAGTTTTACAGTTTTGTTACATGTTTCAGATGTTTTACAAATTTAACAGTACGTGTAATATTAATCTAAAGATGGGCTTGATGAGTTATCAAAATTAATGATATTATTTATACTTTTGAAGAAGCTTATTTTATTATTTCGCTAATGTTCTGAAATTATAGAAAGCAAACAAATTAAAAAAAAAATTTATTGCATTTTTAGATATTGCAAACGAAACAGCAACTGCAGCGGTGAGGGTGGAAATAGTGAGGGATAAACCGAAACGTAGAAGTAAGAAGGCGGTTCCGGTTCCATTATCCACCTCGTGCGAAGTGCCAACTAGATTAGAAGGAAGTGAGCAGTGTCAAGAATCGAGTGCCAACGAACAGAGGTTACCTTTGAAGAAGAGGCATCGCCATATCAGTACGTCTTCTGCTCTCCCTAACCTCACTAAGAATCCGAACTTGGATGCGAACCAAGTTATGGCTGGTTCCACCAACCGCGAGATTCCGATCGATATAGAAGTAGAACTAAAGTTCCCGGTGAAAGTGGACACTGTGGCGGACGCCATCGAGTCTTGCATCTCACGGTTCAATACGGTGAACAGTTCCATTGACGAGACCATCGAGGCTTGCATCAACAAATACGCTTCAAACGTCCGAACCGAATCATTTCAAGAGCCGGAGAAAGAAAAGATTGCGGCGGTAGGGTGTAGTTCCTTATATCCGGTGAGGTCTCCGTTAACTCCTAAGAAACGGTTGAGGCCGGAAGTGGTTCCGTGCGTGTGCGAGACGATAGAGCATACGGCTAAGAGGAACTTGAACGTTCCGAGTAGAACGAGATCGGGAAGTGAGAATGTGCCCGGTGAGGTTTTAGCAGAGTGTGAATCTCGCGTGAACCTTGAAACGAGCTTTCCAGGTGAAACAAAAGAGGACGGCAGCTCTAAACTTCCGGCTCCTGTGAACAGCGGAAGGTGTACAAAGAGACGGAAGGACGTGAAAGAAGTTCGGATTCACGTGCACAAATTGAAAGAGTCTCAGCTGAAAACCAGGACTAACAAACTAGCCACGAACGGTTCCAACATGATTCTAAAAAGGAGGAGTCGAAAGAGGAAGCCGGCCAACAGAACCGGTTTCGTTAGACCAAAGAAACGAAAAGTGTTGCCGAAAGCGACCGCTGCTTTAATGGTAAAAGAAGAAAAGGTCGCGGAGAACGAGAACGAAATAGAGAGCCTGACGGAACCGACATTGATTCAGGCTAAAGATATTAAAATCGAATCGAAGCCAGTTGAAGTGACGGAGGAATTAGTTTCTTCCGTCGATGTTGTGGAAGAGGGTAAAAAAGAAGGAGATACCGGTGAGGATGAGACGGCGCAAGTAAAAGTGGATCCGGTGCATGATTCCATCGAGTCAGTCGTTCGGGCCGTGAATGACGCGGATGTTGAGCTGGATCTGAATATAACCAAAGCCATTAAGGCGGAACATGAAACGTTCGATTGCAAACTAACGGAGATTAAGACTGAGGAAACTGTTAGCTGCCGGGAGGAAATTCCTGACTTTTCAGAGTAATTAATTTTTTTATGTTGATTATTTTTTATTTCGCTTTTCTTTTAGTTAGAATTCTCATTTAAGGAGTTCTAATAAAAATGCGAGAAGAATGTTAATTAATTTGTTGAAATTCACGTGGGTTTGTGCTTAGAAATGACATTTTTTTCTTTTTTATAATTATTTAACAGAGACACAGAAAACGCTTCGGATGTTTATCCCTTGTTTTTCAACGAGGATTCCAATATAGATCGAAACACTTTCTTCGCAGAGGAAGAAAGCGAGTCAGAATACGAGGATAAAGATTTCGGTGATAAAGAATCCGGTGAAATCATCGAAGATGTGAAGAAACAACTGAGACAGCCCAAGAAAAAGTATTTGAAGGCGGGATTCTTTTCTAACTGCTTCAAGGAAGACGAGTAAGTTCTATATATATATATTTTTTTTTGTAATTGAAATTTATCTAAGTCAATTATGGAATTTAAGGGAAATAAGAGAATTTCAAAAGTTGTTTAGGTTATAGATAGTAATACTGTACTGTACAATAATCCTCTACTATTTTGTTAGGCCAAAAAGAAAAAACGGAGACTTCAAGACGCGAGAGAAAGTGAATTATTTCGGAGGAGAGATGGAACATAGTCTTTTACCACCTCCAATTCATTTTGGCAAATATTACCGAGAAAAACGAGTGGATTTTTTACTCCCTTACGACATCTGGTGGCTTCATAAGCATAAAAAGCTGTTCGCCAGGGATGACCCTTCTCAAAACTACAAGAAGATCCGAACAAGTAACTTTTCTTAGCATATTTTTTTAAGGATTAAACTGAATGAGTTTTAATGTTTTAGACGTTTATGTGGATGCTAAACCCGTGTGCAATTACGACGCACAGAGCTGCAATTGCGTCAAATCTAAAGATGCGAATATGAAAGGATGTGGCGACGATTGTCTCAACAGGTTCATCACTGATTTTACAAAGAGAAACCATGGTATTAATCTTCGATTTGTTGTTGTTTTTAGGATGATGTTTACCGAGTGTTCGCCTCAACTGTGTCCATGCGGAGAACTTTGTTCTAATCAAAGAATTCAGAGGCATGATTGGGCACCGATGTTGCAGAAGTTCTCGACCAAAGAGAAAGGTTGGGGAGTCAGAACTATGGCACCGGTTAAACAAGGTTTGTATTAGTTTTGGGAAAATAAGGATTTTTTGTAATTTTTCTTCTCATATTTATTTAATTTCTTTCTCAATTCTTTTAGGAGAGTTTATTTTGGAATACATCGGTGAAGTGGTGAGCGAACATGAATTCCGTCAGCGAATGGCAGAGCGTTACCAGAACGACAAGCATCACTACTGCCTGAATCTGGACGGTGGAACTGTGATAGACGGTTACAGGATGGGTGCGGAAGGTCGTTTCGTGAACCATTCTTGTGAACCAAACTGCGAAATGCAGAAGTGGTCAGTGAACGGGGTTTTCCGGATCGGTCTATTCGCGCTCACCAACATTCCTTCGATGACAGAATTGTGTTACGATTACAACTTTTACGCGTTCAACGTGGAGAAGCAGCAGGAGTGTCGATGTGGTTCCGCTCAGTGCCGAGGAGTGATCGGAGGCAAGTTCCAGCGCTCCAACAGTCTGATGAAGGAGAAGGAGCGGGAAAGAGAAGGGCGGGAGAAGAGACCAGTGGGCAGACCGAAGAAAGGCGGAAGAAAGACAGGAATGAGACTGAGGAGGACCAAGAGCGAGGGCGGTTCTAGTCTCAGGTACCAACATCTCTCCGTGAAGCCCATGTCACACCAACAGAGATGCTTCGCTCAGAAACATCACTGCTTTCTCTTGAGGAATCTGGAGAAGGTGAAAAGAATCGGGGAACGTTTGAAACAACAAGCCATGCATAAAGATACGGCCTATCTCAGGCAGAACGGAATTAATAATACTAAACAAGGTTTTTACTCATGCTTGTTTAATTTATTCTATTAGAATGGTAGTTAAACAACTTTAAAAAAATCAAGGTTTTGAAATCGGCGAAAGAATTTAACATTTTGGAATTTTTCTGTATTTGGTTACACTTTGGTAATTGCCTTACGAAAGGCCAGCGTGTCAATACAGGTGATTGCTCGAAACTTCAATCTCAAATACATAATAAACTAAAAGCATATCACTAAAATAATTATAATACACATTATTTAAAGCTTAATTGACATCAATGAGCCCTAATTAATCTTCAAAACTGACGCACGATAACCAAACTAATTAGACTTCATTAACTTTTATCGGCATGCAAACTTTTATTATTTTCTCAATCACATTATTGTTTAAATTATAAATTTTGATAAGTTTTTGTTTAAAAATCGTTAAATAGTGAGTTATATGGGTTGCAAAATGTAATTTCAACCGGTCCAATTTCAAAGCAATGAACTTTTAAGGTCTTGTGCACTACCGTTCTCGCACATCGACTTTTAATTGATAAATTAATTTTTTAATCACATATTCATTTGAATTGCAGATAATGTGTTTCTTACGCAATTTACTGCTTTAAACACGTCTCGGTCGGTAAAAACCAGGCGGTTGGCTAAAGCTGAAGAAGATACAGAGTTAACGCGGACGGCGCGATTAGCTCAAGTATTCAAAGATATCTGTGATGCTGTTTTAGCCTGCAAAGGTATATCTTTACAAATTACTACTTATTTATTTTGGAAACATTATATTTTGCTGCAAATTTCACGTGAATTCCGTTGCTGTGTTTTTAAGTGAAAGCAGATAGAAATTTTAAAATAAATGAGAAAACACAATTAATTTGTGTTTTTTTGTTTATAGGTGAACAGGGAAATATATTGGCTCTTCCTTTAATTTGTCTTCCTTCTAAGAAAAAGTAAGTTTTCTTTTAATTATACATTATTAAATCGCAATTTTGAACTATAATAATTATTTATCATTGTAGATGTGCTGATTATTATCAAAAAGTAGAGGATCCTATTGATTTGACAACAATTCAGAAAAATATTATTAGCGGTTTTTACAAGGACGTAGAATCTTTCGAAAAGTGCTTTCATCTACTGTTTAGAAATACGACGGTTCGCTGATTTTTTTTATTCACAAAATATAAAGATAAATTAAAAATTTATAATTAAACAGAAATACTACGGAAGGACATCTGAAATTGGGCGTTCTGTGGCTTTGCTTCAAAAAGTGTATTTGTCGGCCAAGGCAGACGCAATCGTTCATCTCGAAGACATTTTGGGAGACAGTTTGCCTTCTTCCTTCTCTCACATCGAAATGAGCAATGGTTTGATGTTCATTTTGTTTTGTTTTTTTAATTTTTAACATCAACTTTCAATTGTATATTTACAGATTTGCTGGCGGAAGATGGAGAAGAAATTATTCGTTGCATATGTAATATCTTCAAGGACGAAGGACTGATGATCCAGTGTGAAAGATGCTTCGTAAGTATTTTCACCAATTTTGTTTAGTGATGAGAAGGCTTAAGGTTTTGGATTCTTCTTCAAAGTTTCCTGGAATTGAAATTTAAGTCCATGGAAGTTTGAATTATTGATTAATAAATTAAAAAAGTGAATGAAAATAATGCTTAATTACGTACTAACAAAAGTTTAAAAAAACTGACTTAAGTAAATTTTCATATCAAGAGATTTTCTCTGATTAAAAGTCGCTAACTTCAGTCTTGAGGTTTTGTCACTTCGTACATTTATTATGTTGACGTTGATCAATGTTTTGTTGTTGAACTTAGGTTTGGCAACACTGTGATTGCATGGGAGTGGACGGGAACGTGGAAAACTACTTGTGCGAGGAGTGCAATCCCAGAGAAGTCAACCGTGAAATCGTTCTGGTTCCACAACCTCACTACGCCAAGTCCGGGTGCACTTACTGCGTGTCAATGGTATTGGAGGATCTACAGATCAAACAGGGTATTTCTTGAAATATCTTGATATGTAGGCTACAGAACTAATTGTGTTGTGTTTTGTGCAGGTGATTGCGTTTATTTAAATCGTTTTGAAACCAACAACGGCCAGTCAAATGTCGTCATCGACACCGAAAAATGTCATCAGGGTCCTGGAATTACACCCGCTCCTCCTCACTACGACATCTTTCGGATCGAACGCTTGTGGAAGGATGAAAAGTGAGTTGAATCCATCTGACTAGTTTGACAGAATAGTTTCATGTTTTTGTTAATGTCTCAATGTCTTTAATGGGTTTTTTATATTTTCTTGGTTTAGAAATGAAAAGTGGGCCTTTGGTCATCATTATTTGCGACCCCACGAGACGTATCATGAACCTTCAAGAAGATTTTATCCCAACGAAGTAATTTTAACACACTGGTAGAAAGCGAATTGTTTTAAAATATTCATACTGTATTTTAATCAGGTGTTCCGAATTCCGTTGTACGACATTGTTTCATTAAGAACCGTTGTTCGGCATTGTTTCGTCTTGGACTATAACACTTATTGCAAAGGTCGTCCTAAAAACGCCTTAATACAAGACATTTACGTTTGCGACTACAGACTCGATAAAACCGCTCATCTTTTCTACAAAATATCTAAATCCAAGTACGTATCTAACGATTAGTTTTTGTTTTTAACTTTGGATAGATTTTATTTGATGTTTTGATTTAGATATCCGGTGTGCACGAAGTCTTACGCATTCGAGATGTATCCGAAGAAACTGCAACCGAAACGGACTTACTCTGTAACTATACTTTTAAGATTTACTTGTACCTCACTTGTTCATTTTAAAGAACATGTTTATTGTTGTTGTTTTTTTTATGTTTTGGTTCTTGAATGAAGTTTTGATATTTATTTATTTTGTTTACAGCCACACGAAGTTCCTGCTGATTACCAAAAGAAACGTTCGCAAGTCTTAGAACGACATCAGAAAGTGGAAATTAGTCTGACGAAGGCGCAAAGTGGACGAGGAGGCTGTACACTAAAAACCAAAGCTGTCGATTTCGAAGAAGAAATTCCTTTGGCTCGAGTCAAAGAGGAAACTTCAGTCATCAAGGTAATTACATTTTCTCCTCAACTCTATTTAACGACCTTACTCTATAATTTTTTTAAAAAAAATAATTAAATTATTATTTCTTTGAAAGAGAAATTCTGAAATAGCGATTTTTTTTCTCGTTAATTAAAAGCCGAATTTAAAATTATTTAGCCTCCCTTTAAATCCTTTTAGACCAATGGGCTTTTTCCTCTTTCTGTCTCAGAATATTATTGTTTTTAATATGCGCTAATTGTCGATGGATTTGCAGAGGCAAGCTCAGAAGGCCCACCTGAATCGGATCCTGCTGAAGCTGTTGGCCAACATCCCTGGGAAACACCCCATCGATCTGACTTATCTCTTGGAAACTGGAAGTGGGCGCCGCGCACGCTCTAAACGGACGCCAAACTATACGTGAGACTTTCTCTTTTCATTACGAGAGTGCCTGGACTTTCAGACCGGTCGTAACCCCCGGTCTATCGTAAGGAGAAGTTGTAACCCGGTTAATCAAGATTAGTGTGAGCAAGTGACTCGGGATACCACTAAAGCAGCCCCGGTGAAGAAGATTTTAGTATGCGATTGGGCCTTTTCATCTTTCATAATTATTCAGGAAGTGACAACACCAAAAAAAAAAAAATAAAGACAAGCGGACACTAAAGTGTGTATATATTAAGTGAGTGAGTGTTTAGCACTTTTCATCATCATTTTCGTTCTTCTCGTTTTTGATTTCGTCTGCTTCTTGTATAAAGTTTTTTTCAACCCGGAGAAAGAGAGATAGAGGGCATTTTATTTTCAATATTATTAGGAGAATATGCGTGGAATGACGTCACGAAGAAAATAGCGCTTAAATAAAACAAGCTTTTCGTTACTAAAACGCTGTAAACTCAGAATGTGCAGATTTAAGCTTTTTGCAAACGATTGGAAAATCTTAATTAAAAGTTGGGATTGCACTTGCTGAACCTATAAATCCTCGACAAAATTTTGGATTTACTTTTTTTAAACTACAGAAAATCATTAAACAACCCTAGAAAAATACTCTTTAAAAAAAAACTGGAAAAGAAAATTTTTTTTTCGACTTATCTAAAAATAAGTTTACTTTTAGATTAGTATCGAAAACTAAAGAGTTTAATGTTTTGTTTGTTTGTTTTCTTTTTTGAGCTATTTTTGGTGTGACGTCATTCCATCTTAAAACTTGAGAAACGCGTTTATGTACGTGATCGACTTTTTTTTTTTCTGAAGTGATTGAAAAAGCACTTTAGAAATCGGTCACTTTGTCTTTCATTTTTTTCTTTGAAATTTTGAGCTAAAAGTTTGGAAGAAGGAATCTGAATTCAGGTTTGGTATTAATTCAATTTTAGCGCAGACTTTTTGTATGGTTTTTATCTCGTAGTTTATTATTTTTTTTTTTTCTTTTTTTTTTTTTTGTGCTTCATATTTGTAAATATTTTTTTGTTATTTACAAAAAAAAAAAATTCGCTTGTGACGGAAAAAAAAGAGATAGAAATTTAGTGAGAGTTTTTAGGGCGCGAGATATTAAAAAGGGAAACAAAAAAAAAAGTCTGGATCGATAGTTGAGATTGATTATCGCTCGCAGCTATTCTATTGTGATTCGTGTGTATAGAACGAGAGGTCAAAGGTCATTTGCGGTTCAAATAAATCCCAAACTAATTTCGAGACTCAAACGTTAGTGTTTATTGATAACAATAATAATAATAAAAAAAGAGCTTTTGTTGACAAATTATCTCTTTTATTATATAATTATATATATATTATATGTATATTATTCAAAGTGATCGTAAAGCAACGCAAACCAATATAATTATGAGACGGCATATAATATATTTTAGACAAAAGTATTAATTAGTTTCCTAGCAGTATGCTCTTGTGTTACCAGGCCATACGGAACGACAAATTGAAATTTTCTTATTCTGGAATTCCCAACATAGGGGGAACTTGTTAAAAGACACTTAAATTTTAAGACACATTGGCAATAGTTTTGCTCTCTTAAAATTTGGGTTGCGTTACTTTACGAACACTGTGTATAATATATAATTAGATAAAAATTTTATGGTAAAAATAGGAAGTTATGGAATGCCATCATATGGATTTTCACGGAGTTTCAAAATTACTTTTTTAAAAAAAAAAAATAAAAAAATATGACAACGCTTATTTGGTTAAGTTTTAGACTGCACTATAGAATAATAAAACAATTAGAAAAATCTCCACTGAACTTTCTAAACCGTTAGAGAAATAAATAAAGGTAGTTCTTCCAAATGCATTCAGTAGATTGTAAAAAAAATGTGTACTAGTTTCAAAATTAAAAGCATTAAAAGTGACATTAGCTTAGCTCAAAAAACAATACCGTACTGTACATTTTTTTACATTTTAGTTGCGGTAGTGATTTGGTGGAGCTTTTTCTTTTTTTTTTTTTAATTATTGTGTATAAGTCTTAGTGATCAAAATTTGGAATGAAAAAGCGTTTAAAAAGTGATTTTGGAATAAAATTTAATTACATAGAAAGTCAAAAAAAAAATTTATAATAATTATTTAAACTTGTAAATACTAAACTTTATTTGATAAATTTAGTGTTCTTTTATTTTCGAGAGAAAAAAGTACAAATTAAAAAAAAATCTGATTTATTATTTTTTAAGAGATAAAAAAAGAAAGGGGAAAAAACAATAATATTAGGATTGTTTTTATTGGACTTTTAATTATTTATCCTACTATAAAAAAAAGTTTTTTCCCTCCTTTTGAGCTTTTTAGTGACCTGCTTAGTGACCTTTAACGAATAAAAAAAAAAGATCTGAAAGGGAGGAGAAAATGTAAATAAAGTTGTGAAAAATTATCTTTTTACAGAGAAAAAAATTAAATTTGGTAAATATTAAAGAATGAAATATTTGAGTGATTTATGGGATTTACAAAAGATTTGCAAAGAGTTCTCAGTACAAGAAAATATTTTTATGTTCGCAAAATTTGAAAAAAAAAAATTATCTGTTTTTTGTTTGTTTTTTCACAAAATTTCGCTTTTTGGTCAAAAACTTGTTCAACTACTCGAGATTCGTTAACTCGAAACTTTAATAGAACTTGTATGAAACTTCTGTACAGATTTTCACTAGTTTAGTAGTTGTGCAAGTTGCCGAACAAAATTAAATTTATCGATTCCTGGAACTTTTGATTCAGGCGGTGTAAAGTGTATTGCGTGGCGAAAGGTGTGCGAAAAGTGCGCCGAATTTTTGGAGCAATAAGGAAAAAAAAATATAATTGTTGAAGTTTTAATACGAAATACTGTAGAAAGATTTTAAGGATTTAAAGAAAGAGTGAGAACGAGACTTTTTTTTTCTGCCTTGAAATGAAATTATGAGATTATTAAAATGCGAAAATTGAAATGTTTTTGTGAAAAAAAAGGGGTAGGAAACTTTTTTTGCGTTTTTTGTTGCAAAAAATCTGATAAAATTCGCCGTTCATATCGATTTTATGTAAAATAATTGATTGATTGATGTTAAAGTTGTTTTTTTTTTACGTTTTACCTCCGATGTTTCTCCTATCACTAAACTCATTGTCCACTTTTGCATCTCATCATCACATAATTCGGGTCATGTAGATTCCAATTAAACGAAAAATGACGAAATTTACAATCGATTCTTTTCTTCCTTTTTTTTCCATCGATGTCGATGTCTTTTTAGGTCGCCTTTGCGAAAATCTATTCTTTCGAGCGATACCATACTTAAAATATGAGTTTGAACTTCCAGATTTCAAGTTTGGACAAAATTCTGAAGTCAATTTGGCTTTATCATTTCCGGTTTTAGTCATTTATGGGTTTTTACCAAAAAACATGATTTTTGTCAGTTTTAAGTTTACTTAATTGTTTTCTTAGAATCATTTTCTTAGTTTTATTATCATTGCTGTCAATTTTTTAAGTCCCTTTGAGCCTGTTTAGAGTGCCGTTCGTAAATGACGTGAACTTTGGAGGATGAGATTAAAATCTTTTAACAAAACATGAATTGCCAAATCGTGGAAGACCAAGGTTATTCACAGAAAAAGTTCAAGCTCAATTATTTCCGGAAGTTGGTTTGCTATCAATTGAATACTATAATTCTTGCAAGAAGTCCTTTGGCCTAGCAGACCTAGTGGAGCCCAGTGGCATCTTTGTGTTAGGAAAATCTTGGAAAATTGTCAAGCACACATTTGTCAATTTTATTTTTTGATGCAGAGAATTTTCATGACAATTTTACAAATGAGACAATTACAGCCAATCAATAGCCATTCAAATTTATTCCCGAGTTATGCAATTGTTCTTTCGTTACGATCTCGTTATGAATGCTGTCTAAAACGGGCTTGATTAATCTACATCACATACTGTATAAAAGTAAATTAGTTTTATTATGATTAATAAATATTTAAAATTACCAATATTTTACATTACCGTTACTTTCTGCTGCAGACGTTAGAAACAATCGATAAGTAATTCGGTTAAGACTTTCAAGAAGTCGTTGCTAAATTGCTGCAAATATTGGTCATTTTCCAGTTTATGATATACTAGAGAATCGACGCATTTTTTTCCTGCAAAATAGAATAATTACAATTAATACACCAAGAAAATAGGACATTTAGTTAATTTTCTTTGAAAAAAAATCTACCATAATTATTTAAAATGAAATTAAACCAAATATTTCTCTAAATACATTAATGTTTTTAAAATAATTTTTTTAAAAAAAATTTGTTAAATGCTAATTTTGGAGCTTGGCAACTATTTTCTGTTGCTTATTTGTTTTAGGTTTTTCACTTTGATTGTTTGACTTTTTATGTGTGCTTTCCAATTGATATCTTGAAGTTATTATTATTTTTTGAATGATGCAGCTGGGAATTGTGCGGGTTTCTGAGTACAATCATGTACTACGTTTGGAGACAAAGCCCTTTTTTAGTGAGGGCGAGGATATTTTTAAATTCATATTTTTAGGAAGGGGGACTTTTTTTTTATTTGGTGACAAGTGAAAACACTGAACCTTTAAGTGCAATAACTTGGGTGCATCGTAACAGACTATGTTTTGACTTTCTCATCCTTTAAAAGTTTACTTCTTGGTCTGAACTATTTCTAAACAAAATATTATTTTGGTCAACGCACCTTTCAAGCTTACTTTTAAGTCATTGACTTATCGTTTACTTT